>RJWJ010010092.1:0-47214 GCA_004363605.1 Indri indri | reverse complement strand
AGAATCCCTTAAAATAATAAAAAGGTTTATTTTATGAGATTTTCCTTTATTAATATGTATTTTTTTACATTTCTCAGGAAAACTAAAGTTCTCTTCTATAATGCCAATGGATACATTATTCTCACTGCAGAGAAGCCAACTTTCTGATTCTGTTAGGAGCACTAAACATATTCTGCCTGAAACAATGAAAATCAGACACCAAAGCTCTTTGCCAAAATACTGACAATACTACTGGACACATGAGATTCTGAAGCATGGTATTCAACAAAGAATCAGATCTGGTCCTGATTTTAATCAGAAAGCAACCTGTCTCTCTGTTGCCTCCTAAACTTAGCAAAGACATACCATTCTCAGCACGCTGACCATTTTGGTGGTATGAGGTTTCACTGGGCAGCCTTGCTCAGGGTGACCTCAGCCTGAGATTCTAAAGATGGAGCATATTAAGTGCAGGTGAGTCATCAATTTAAAAAGCCATAGAGGCTAACTAAAAGCCTCATTCTTCAGAAGCACAGGGATTCTACTGGAGGCCTTCCCATGTGACAAATGGAACTCATTTAGGAAAAGAAAAGCCATTTTTAAAGAAAAACAAGATAAATGGTACCGCTGTAGGATAAGCCTATTGTGCTTGGAGGCACTGGGTAATTCCATCTGAAATGATTATCACCATCCCCAATGGAGTTATGACATCTCTTATTAAAGATGACAGAAACATAGGTTCATAGTATTATAGGAATATCATTGTAACTATTTGTGACCATTACTGTTAATTCAATAATATTACATGTTATTTTTATTTTATGTAGTTCTAAGTGTTTTGCAGACATTAAAAAATTAATCTTTTGACTGCCTCATAGGATGTACAAATATTAGGACATTCTGAGATTAATCATCAATTACCAATGGACTAACAATGATACGCCTAGTCCTTTTTTTAGGTACAATAAGGCATATGGAAGAAGAAGAAGAAGACATAGCTTCTCTCAGGAAATTGTTCTGGGCAACAAGACATAAGTACATGAAATACTTAGGGAATGTGTATATATGAGATACTATGGTTCACACTTAGACCAAAATAATGTAGGATTTCATGGCAGGAGAGAGGTAAGTGTTGGGGAACAAAAAGTTAGAAAAGACTTCACAAAGGAGGTGAACCTTCAGTGGTCTCTGAAGAAACATTGACTGGTATGGGACGGACATGTAGGATAGGACAAGAACAAACACATGCCCTGAGTTTCCTAGAGAGCCCCATTGTCTGTTGTGTAAGTATTCTCAAGGTGGAAGAAATGTAAAGAAACATACGAAGGAGAAAACCACTGGGATGGTGATAGTGTTCGAGTTTGTATGTGTGAGTGTGTGTGTGTCAGGGCTGGGGAAGAATGCAGAGATTGCCTGATTGGCTAGGAATGATCATGTTAAGGAACATTAAAAGACGAGCTTTCATAGCTAAGGGGTAGCTTTTGCAAACCAGTCTAAAAATTTAGATTTCAACCTGATAGGGTCCAGGGACCTCTTGTAAATTCCTAAGCAACAGAATGAATGACATGGTCAGGGAAAAGCTTTAGAAGACGTAGTCTGGCAGCAGTCATCTACTGACCTTCTTGTCCCCGACCCTCATATTTGTTAAATGATACAGACTTGCTCTCCACTCCAAATCCTGCCATCATCCTAGGAAATTTCAACATTTAATGGAAGATTCGGCCAATGTCCTAACTTCGCCATTTCTTGACCTCATTAATTCCAGTTGCCTTCACTTCCACTCCCAGGGCCGCACCCAAGAACTTACATTAGTTAAAACTGTGCCACATGGAAATCTTAAATGCAATAGCCCAAATTCCACTCTTCCCAGCCCTCTGTTGTCTATCCTCCCATTTCCCTGGTCACTCCTCCCAATAGCTCTTCCTTGCTGGGCTTTGTCTCACTGACACACTTTCCTTGCTTGTGCCTCTGTCCTTTCACTGCACATACTTGGACAACTGCAACCCTAGATCCGGTGCTATAAAATATGTCTCCCCCTTACACCCAGGCTTCTAAACAGATTGGTGCCACTGCAAGTGGACGTTCTCTCTCCCTGCTGAATCCTAAATTCTACTCATCGGTGCTCGTATTTGTCCATAATCATGTTCCTCTAACATTCCCCTCAGTAACGATTCGGCATGGACATAATCATCCTTGCAACCACTGCTCACTTTCAGCAGAATATAACTTTGCCTTTTCCTTGATGAGAAAGCTGAGGCTTCATAGTGACATCCCTCAACTGCCCGCCTCTCACGTACAAATGTTAGCCCCATCCTTACCTATTATTCCTCCTCTGTCACAGAAGATGAAGAGCCTCCCTGCTTTTCAAAGTCAAAACCAAGGTCAGCCCCCAAAACCAAACCTTTGATTCTCTTCCTCCTGCCTTCTCCAAGACTCTGTCATCAAAAATCTTTTCTCTTTCCTATATCCTTGACCCTGCTCCTCTCTTGTTTTATAACCTCTTAACCCATAAACACAGTTAAGTCTTTTACATCATTAAAAACCCTCAGTTGACCTGAGTTTCCCTCTAGCTACTATCCTATCATCCTCTGTCTTTCTCATCCAAATTGCTCCAAATAACATCTGTATTGGCTAGGTTTAGTAATCACAACAACCCCAAAAGGTAGGAAATAGTCCCATTATACAGATGGGGAGTAAACTGAGGCCCAGAGTCAACACTAATAAGGTTAACTGCCAAACCTTTTGGATTGTACCACATTTCCCCATAGGACTTGGCGTTCAAGTCATGCTGTTTCAGTCTTTTACATTTTAATATCCCACATTTCACTTAGAGCTTAAAAGTACAGGGAAGCAACATGGTGACTTCAAATCAGTAAGTCAACAAATGTATACTAAGGACTTACTCTATGCCAGACAAATAATTTACTGCTAAGCTAATGAAGAGGGAAATCTGACTTCTCTGGCTGTGTAAAAACAAAACAAAACAAAACACCCAGCAAATCTATTACCAAAAAAAAAAATTCTGGATTTTCAACAGGTCAGGACATGTTGCTCTATTACTTTAACTTCCCTTCACTTCTCAACCCACTCAAAAGGAGCTAAAACTCATTGAAACTGCTCTGGCAAACATTCCCGATGACATCCCGATTCATGAGCTTGAAGAACACTCTTCAGTCCTATCTGACTGGGCCTTTTTGCTGATTCAACTGACTGAACCTCTCTTCTTGACATTTGTTAAACCCCTAACTTCTGCATCACTCTAGTCCACTGGGATCCTCACACCTTCTGACATTTTTTGGGAGGGGGACCTCTTATCTGTAGTCTCCAAATGGTGGTTGATATGGTTTGTATCTTTGTCCCCTCCAAATCTCATGTTGAAATCTGATCCCCGATGTTGGGGGTGGGGCTGAGTGCGAAGTGTTTGGGTCAGGGGGGCAGGTTCTTCATGAATAGCTTGGTGCCTCCCTGTAGTGATGAATGAGTTCTTGCTCTACCAGTTCACATGAGAGTTGGTTGTTTAAAAGAGCTGAGCACCTTGTCCTTTCTCACCATGTGACACACCTCCTTCCACTTCACCTTCCACCACAATTAGAAGCTCCCAGAAGCCCTCGCCAGAAGCAGATGCTGGCATTACCTGCAGCTGGTACAGCCTGCAGAACCATGATCCAAATAAACCTCTTTTCTCTAGAAATTACCCAGCCTCAGTATTCCTTTATAGCAACACAAAATGGAATAAGACAGGGGTAGTTTTACCTCCACCAAATACTTCTTCATTGAAGCCAGACTACTCACTGATGGACATGACCCAGACTTTCGCACACTGTGTTTGATCCTGCTCATTTTGCTCCCTGTGCTCATCTATACCTGTCCACAACCTACCCATTCTTAAAGGTCCAAATTTTTAGGGACGCTTTCACTCATCTTATGAGATATTCATAATCTTTCCTCCCTTTGTACTTGTGCAATTTGTGTTGCATTTACCCTATAGAATACTCATTCAGGTATATTCTCATCCAGGTCCTACCAGGTCATAAGTTCCTTCATTTTGACTACTGTAATTAATACCTAGTGCCTAAAACAACACTTGGCACATAGTAGGGGCTCATCAAATTTTAGCATATGTATTATTTATCATTGCATTCCTCAGATCTCTTGCATAACAATGTTTCTTAAATATTGCAAGATCAATCAATTTTTAACTAATTAATTATTAATTAATTAAAGCCCTAAGAATGAATGAATTCTCTTGGTGAGAAAGAAGCGTAGATAGAAGGCTCACCTGTAGTAGGTGGTGGAGAGGGAAAGAGAAAACAGTGAACAATATTAAAGAAAATGGCTAAGAACCCCAAAAGAATGTGTTTATGGGGTAAGAGGTTAACAATCCACAGGCATATAATCAACTTCATATTATAAATTATCTTTGAAACACAATATCTTTTTCTGCCAGTCACCAAGGATGAAGACTGATTTCTCAGACTCTCAATGACTCAGTCTCTGATGCAGCCTAGAGAACATGAAAGCCAAATGGAATGATGCTGTATTACCTAGTTGCATTATCTAGTTTTCTCTGTGCCTCCTTATGTACAGGTAGAAGAGACTAACTATAATGACAAAGGGAGAAATTTTGAAACCCAACTTGAGGTTGTTTTTTCTAAAATGTATTCAAGGGAATATATTGAGGGAATTTACTATATTAAATAGCTTAATTTTTTTTACATAAAAAGAATTAATTTGTGTCTTGTTGTTGAATCATTTTGCAAGAATATCCTTTTGCTAAGTCTTCTGTGTTATGGCTTTTTGATGTGAGTACTATTTCTTTTGAACTTTTGCCATTTTTAATACAGCCAAGATGACTGGCTTTTTTAAAGTGCTATTTTTGGACAAATACAAGGAGAAATTAATCATGGTGCCCAAGTGATGGTCCGGGTACTATTTCATTACTTTCAGTTTAGTCTGGGAAATATGTAACCAGTTTTTCACCCAGCGAGTAAAAATGTTCCAATTTATTAGAAAGTACTTGCTATTGGAATCAGTCAATGACAGAAGCGTGATAATAGAAACCATCTCCACTACTTCCGTGTGGGCAACACTGGCCAGTCATTGTGCCGAGCTATGGCTTGAAAAATCTAGAAGATATATCTCTCCAAGATAAGGTTCATGACATTACTGGTTCTAGACAAGACACCTTAAAATGCAAAAATCTCTAGGAGGGGCAACTCCATTTCTAATGTATGTCCATTAAAGGTACACTTTAAGAGTTCACAAGATACCTAGATTGGCAAACAAAACAGCAAATTTGCAAATTTTGCAAAGAACCAATGCCGACAATAAATGCTGTTTATAATATTGATTCAACAAATTCCCATAGATCACTCAACAGATTCCAAAGGTGGCAGGACACTGGCGTACCAGAAAATGCACAGAATTGTCTACAGTGTTAAAAAGGCTGGATATGGATTTGGAGAGAACGAGAGAGATCAAAAGGGAATCTGAGAAAGAGAATATTGGCATGAAAAGCCTGAAAGAGCCTCCATCTGCTCCTTTTTTCCCCAAGTCACTTCCAATATATACCACCTACAGGCAGACTTGACCTTATCTCCCCAGTGCTATAAGACCTTTTCTCTGAGTGTCACTCTACTCTTTTTGGCCTGTAGATGCAGTCCCCCAAAGGCTGTACCACCTATAGAGTAGTGAACATGAAGCCCCCAGAGTTGTATAGAGCCCAGCCCACATGGCCGTGTGGCAGCCCTGCCTTCCCCCATTTTTCTCGCTATGTAAGCTGCACCAAACTTCAAGGCTCAGGTCCCCTTCCAGCTCCCTGATGTGAAAGAAACTTTCTTCAATTTCACTTACCTAAATGTCTCATCTTTTCAAAAAATGGTTTTGGCTCGTGAGTTTACAATGTGAGTCTACTTGAAAGACATTCTGGAGGCCAAGAATACATACAAAAGTCCTGGAACCCAACCACCCTTGAACATCCTCAGAATGCAAGTGATGTAATAGGAAAGACATTGGACTGAGAGACAGGGAATTTGGATCTAAAGCAACTCTAGTTAAATTGCCATGTGACCACAGGCAAGTCACATAAACTGTGTGTCAGTTTCACATTTGTAATATAAAGGAGGTAAGGTAGATAAGACGTCTCAAAGGTGCCTAACGATTCCAATATTTTGTAGAATCCTGGAATACCGTCTCCAGATTAAGGGCAATTGAGTAGAGCCACCACATAAAGGGAGAACAATAAGTGGCCTTTGGGGATCTGGGAGACAACTCACCAAATGTTCCATATGTGCCAATGTATGTCAAGCCAGATGACATGTATGAGGGTAACTTACCTCACAAAGCATATTCCTGCCTCTCCTTCCAGCACCAGCCCTTCAGATAGATTTTTTTTTTCTTATCTCTAGTCTAGGAAAACTAGCAAATAGCTGTCATATTTTCACCAGCCCACCCACATTTGCTAACGTCAACTGCCTCCCAATCTCAGCTACAACACCCACCCCCCAATCTACAGCAATGCTAATAGAATACAAGCATCCACCACAATGACTTATAACTACAGCTCTAAATACAGGAACACTCTCATTTTAAACAAATCTAAAATGTAAAATGTGTGTTTACACGGGTGTGCATATATATGGGACAGATTATTTGCTTTGCAAATGAATTCATCATGGAATTCCTTAAAATACCAGGTCCTTCATTTCTCTTTCTCTTCACCGCCTCCCCCTCAAATAATGTCTTACACTTTTTACTTATTTATAGCTCCTCAAGAATACATCTGTTGTGTAAAGTATCTTGTAGTCATAAAGATTAATCGAAAGCAAAATGCATTTCTTTGGAGCCAGAAATTCTGGCTAATTTCTTTGATGTCTCAGGTGTGAAGTTTGTGTTTTGCATAGGTAGGACCTGAAACTATATCTAGCAACACTATGAACATAAAAGCCACATGAATCTTAAATATCTTCCAGAGTCCACCATGATATAACAGCTTTCTACAGAAATTAGAGTCTGCAAGAGCCCCTGGCTTCACAAGATCTACTATGGCTAAGAGAAGTGAGCGCATGATGTTGCTTTGTGAAGGTTTCTAAGGCAACAGTTGTACCTTTCACTCAGACCAATAGCTGTCAGCTGGGGGCAGCTTAAAAAGTTGGAGTAATTCTGCCTCCTTACGCAATAAATGTTAACAGACAAAATACTAACTACATTTCTGGGAGTGGTGAAGCTATTTTTAGTAATGGTGGCACTCTGGAATATTTCATCTTTTGCTGTGAAATGCAAATATGATTTTTCTCAGTCCGCAAATGGTAAGCTCAATCATGTTTGTTTGTTTTCTTAAACTTGAGTTTTGTGTGTTTTATGTTTCTTTTTACCCCAGGGGTTTCCTTATCTGTAGGCACACAACATATGAGAACAGGAACAGAGTGGCCCACCCTAGTTTAGGATAGGTTGCAAATTACATTCTCTGACGCTAACAGCACAAGTAAGTCGACAAAGGTTTTATTTCATCCAACTGTTGGTATTCCCTTAGAGGTTCATACAAGCTAAGAACCTAACAAAAACAAAACAAAAAATAGCAACTCTCCCACTCTTAAGTTATCCTCTTCTCAAAAAAAAAAAATTATTTTTCCCCTACTTCCAGAAATACAATTGTTCAGGGCTCAGATACTCAGAAGGACCCAACTATCTCCTGGATCCCTAAAAACACAGACTTAATGGGAAGAACCCGGTTCATGGTGGGAGTGGGCAGAGGAAAGAGCACTGGACCAAGAATCAGGAGACCTGAGACGGGATCTGAACAAACCATTTAACCCTTCTGGCCTCAGTTTCTTCATTTATAAAATACAGATAATGATACCTACACTTTTATTGTGATCATATGAGATTATAAACTTGAAAATGCTTGGGAAACTATTAGGTTCCTCACAATGCAATGTTCTGCTTATCTGTGTACATCTCACTCCTATGACATTGTAGAAAATTGAGGCCGAATGTTTCCAAAACATGAGAAAAGACTTGGCAGTAAGGCTGGTTTCAACAAAGCCTCCTTTCTCTATCCCTCCCTCCCCGTCTCTTTCCCAATACCTCTCTATCTTTCTTTTACTCTACCTTCTGGAAAAACACAAAAGTAACAATTGACCTTAACTCTCTACTCTAATAGTCATTACTTTTCTACAGTTTTCAACTACAGTCAATATTGAAATTAGATAACTGACTACTTACTAAATGCAGGAACCTGTATTAAATTATTATCAAAATCATATCACGAAGAAATTTTCTGCTTCTAGAGAAGCTTAAAGTTTGAATCAGCACTTTTTTGTTTACCACTCATCCAACAAATATTTAGGCAGTGCAAACTTGTGTCAGGCACTAAGGATTTAGAAAGGAAGGAAGACATATCTCCTTTCCCCTGAAGTTCACAATCCAAAGAGGGAGATAGATTTATAGTCTCTTATTTTATAGCTTAGGAACTAGAGACGCAATAGTTGAGAAAGTTTGACTCTACCTGCAACTCCCCTTCCATTATACTGAGTAGCTGGATGAGGTCTTCTTTGGATAACTCCAGGGATTTCTTAGTCTTTCGTTCACTGTCTCCAGATGTTTTTAGGTGTCGTTTGACAGTTCCTGAGGCCATGACATCATCCTCCTTCCTGTTTGATTTGTTCTTCTTTTTTGCATCTTCTGAGAGACTTTTATCACCAGCATTGCTGATGATGGAGGACTTGGGGCAGGAGATATGCCCATTAGCTGAACTTTCACCACCTTGATTTCGGGATCTCATTCCCACCTACAACACATGAAAAAAGATAAGATATTATTTACTGCCACTGAAATTATTTTTGTCTGCATGCTTAGAAACTTATGGCAGCTTTACAACATAAAGAAAAACCAAATACATACATCATTAAAGTCCTCAGGAAATTCTTCTGATGGTCTTCAGAAAAAAAATAACAACACGATTTTAACCTGACAAACACCTCAAGTCAAGTGACCAAGACCAGTATCAACATTGCTCAGTCATGTTGATGGTATGTATCTTTGATGCAATCTGATGAGAATGGCACTCTACCCTTGTGGTCTTTCTCCCCAAAACATTATACCCAGGTCTAATAATGAGATGCCAAACAGATCCCAATTGACAGACATTTTAAAAAATTCCTAACGAGTAATCCTTAAAAGTGTCAAGGTCATCAAAAACAAGAAAAATCTCAAAAACAGTCACAGCCAAGAGGAGCCTAAGGGTACATGACCACTAAATGTAATGTGCCATCCTGGATGGAATCACGGCACAAAAGAAAGGACAGTGAGGAAAAACTTAAGAAATCTGAATAAAGCATGGATTTTAGTCAATAATAATGTATCAATATTGGTTCATTAATCATAACAAAGGTACTGTACTAATGTAAGATGTTAACTATAAAGGACACTGGGTGTGGGGCATATGAGAACCCCCGGTATTATCTTTGCAATAATCCTGTGAATCTAAAACTGTTCTAAAATATAAAGTTTATTTATCAGAAAATCCAAACCTCAAACCCTGCCAGGAACCAGTTGGGTGTCACAATGTGCAGAAACATCCACCTAGGGTGGAGGGGGCTTGAATGGAAAGAGGAAAAGGGAAAAGCAAAGGGAAGAAGAGGATGGTATAATTTTGAGTGATATGGAATTCTATTTTTCCATAGCTTACTTTTCAAAATCAAGCCATTTTATGTCAGTCATTTCCATTAATAAAAGCACAAAGAATTGGGAGAAAATAGACCAATTTCAGAATGAAAATTTATTTTGAGGAAAAATAGAGAAAAAAGCCAAAGCAGCAGCTAAGATACTAACTTGTCCCATGGGAAGCACATTTGAGTCATTCCATGATAAATGCTTTGCAGATTCTCCTTCAGTCTCTGAGCCAAAGAACTCAACCAACAGGTATGTTACAAACAAACATGCTGAACTCAAAGGCCAGGACTCAAAGGACTCTGAAAAGAGCTCAAATATCCTGCGGGCTGTACTACAAAATTTGCCTAAATCATTAATATTGTAGTTTAGCTCATGGTCCTATTTAAAACCCACAATATTATTAAATAATAGCCCTTTCCCTAAACAGCTAAGCAACAAGATTTTCATTCCAGATAAAATACAGGGATTTTGTTATCTGAAAGTAAATCTCCTTTATGAACCTAACCATACTTAAGAAAGTAAGGAAAGTTTTTTTAAAAAAACATTAGGTTTATAACAAAAAATAAACACAGTATGACGTTTCCTTTCAGAGAGTAAATATTCAATTCTTCAATGAATCTTGAAATCTATATTCATGCTCCTTTTTTGCACTGAACTCTTACAACCAAATGGACCCTTTTATGTGTGTGTGAACGTTCAACAGCACCCTCACTTTGAACAATATAAATCCAAGAAATGGTCCTTGACACTGGCACCCTGTTTTCTGGTTATTCAGTGATTAGTTCTCAGTTTTAGAGCATCTTTTGTGCCTCCGTGATGAACAAAGAATAGATGTTTCTTTGTAACAGAAGTCAGAGCACTTTAGAGCAGACCTACTGTACACAGCTTATTCATGGGCAGAATGGGCTGACTTAAGTCCCAAGTTAAAAAAAAAAGGAGAGATGATGAATAAAGAGTTTCAAATTTAACTCATGACCTGTTACACATCACAACTAAGACACATGGGGTTCCCAGATTGAATCATGATTCCCTACCACTCCATACCACATGTGAATTCCTTTTATCGAAATAATTTTTCTATAAGATCCTAAGGCTCTTTGAGGTGATGCATCGAATACTGATTTGACTTCATTTTAAATCATGAGTTAATAGAGATCCCAGATAATAGTCCCAAAGCACAGAAGTGAGGGGATGATGTTTTGAACTTAATCATACACAGCCTAAATCATATACAGTATTTGTATATGACTGGATCATGTATTTGTGCCTTATCTCCCTGAATCTTCTACATCTTTTATAGCCGCGGTCTCTAACCCCTGGGCCATGAACCGGTACTGGTCCGTGGCCTGTTAGGAACCAGGCCACACAGCAGGAGCGAGTGAAACTTCATCTGTGTTTACAGCCGCTCCCCATCGCTAGCATCAGTGCCTGAGCTCTGTCTCCCTACTTTTCCCCACCCCACCCCCGGCCATGGGAAAGTTGTCTTCCATGAAAGTGGTCCCCAGTGCCAAAAAGGTTGGGGACTGCTGTTTTATAGGATCCTTAGCATTAGGACATTCCTAAGAAAGGACAAATGTAATAACTAACTGTATGTTACATGCATTTACTCAATCATAATTGTATTTGCAAACATACAGAAAGTGGAGTCTTTTTATTATAGTACCAACTTTCTTTATGTTAAATTCTTTCTAAAAATTCCAGTCTGAAGTTAATGTTTTTAAATAAATTTTATTATAGTATTATAGTATTTTTACAGTAAAAAAACTCCACACATTTTAGAGTTATCTCATTATTTTATATCAGTAATCAAGTTGGAAGCTTGAGTTTCCTGTTCCCTTCCACATTAATTCCCTTTGGCTGATGGAAAAATCTCACGTAGTAGACCCATGATGTTAATTCTGTCTTAGCAAATATTTTTCCTTTGTGACACTGAAATTTCATTACTTTTCCTTTGGCATGGGCACATAGATTTTTGTTCTTTCTTGGAAAGCCAAATAGGGTCTTCTATCTTTATCACCACAACAAATTCAACCATCGTCACCTGTTCTATTTCTCAGGAATGCAAAGTACTCAGTGACAGCAAACTAGTCAAGAAATGTTTTAGGAAGGAATTAGCAACTATGAGGGAGAAAAACATAATTTCTCAATAGCACAACTAAGTCTGCTGTCAATAATGACTAACCTGAACTGCTTTATTCTATTTTGTAGGAAGAAAAGATTCAAACAATAATGGACGTCCATGTATCACACTTGGTAACATTTGTCATTCGTACTCTTTAAAAGCTCTCACTTAATGTTTCTTAAGTGTTATACAATGTAGTAAGCATTTTACATACAGCATCTCATTTAATATTCACACCAGCCCTATAAAGTAGGTGCTATTATTCTCAGGTTTATAGATGAGGCCACTGAGGTTTAAAGAGATTAAATATCTTTTCCTGGATCACACAGCTATTCCTAGTAAATAGAAGAACTAGGATTTGAACCCAAGTCTGACTCTAAATATCTACTTACTGTACAACTTTCCTCTACGTTCCTAAACACATGCAAAATGGAATGGCGGGGGGGATATCTCATAAATCAGAGGATCAAGAAAAAGTTGCAAGTGCTAAGATAATGTTTTCTCATTCCACACTATGGAACTTGAGAAATCCATGCATACGTTTTCCTGCATAGATACTCTTGCAAAACTCACATAGCAATTTAAACTATGTTACTAAGCAATAACACTTTTTCTGAAATCACTAACCTCATGCAGAACTGGTAAGATGATGAATCATTAAAAAACCTTCCTGAGAAGCAACCTGGTCAATTATTAAGGGTGCAGGTTATAAAAACAGGATGCAAAGTCTGAACAGGAACTATTACAAACTTATTGTGTTAAAAGCCCCAGAGCTGAACAATAGTAAACATTTAATCGGAGTTGGCCAAATCCTGTTTATTGTGATTACAGGGGTAGCAGGCAGGTAACAGAAGAGGCATCTGGATCTCCACGGGCTTCTTAACAGTTGATACACAGCTGCAAGTTTAAGACATGCAGATAACAGACTTTCTGAAAGAAGCCAAGAATGCCTTTGCTTCATCCCAGTATACAGCTTTGAAGAAAGTTCTCCCCCAGAAAAAGGAATAAATAAGCTGAAAATTCATATCAGGTTTTATAACCATCTTTTTTAATCAGTGTTATTTGAGGCACAGGTTCTCCTCTTTAATAAGAGAAATTACCTTAACATGAAATATACTTACTTTTCTTTTTTAATAGTTAGTCAGAAATACTTGTGTGGGATTTGCTGACTAGAGTGTGAAGAAAAGAAAGACCGCATGTTATTCCAAACCTCCCTCTTTTATCTCTGGTCATCTCTCCTCTTCTCTCCCACTCCCATGTACACATATTGGGCAATGCCAGAGCATACTGTTTGGTGAATAATACCACAGGAACTAGAAAAGGTAGACTTTGGGTCATTTATGCTGAATTAACAAGTATTTCTAGAGCATTTGAACAGGAAAAAGAAACAATAGTCTGTAGCAATTCTAGTTCCCATGCTTCCTTAGCTCCTGCAAATCTTGACCCTAATATTCTCACTCCTGCTCTTGCCCCTTTTCAGATTTGTCTTTTTCTGCTATGATTCAACATTAGTCAAAATATTCTCCATCCCCACCACCAACAAAAATGTTTTTCTGCATAAATTAGGTTTTGGCATCTTTCCGGTGCTTCTCAAGTATTCAACTCCTCTCTGTTCCTGGTTTTATCTGTATGTATTTTTAAGACCCTATCTAGCATGCAGGATAAGATGCGCAATAATTTTATATATTTGATTTCTATTTTTAAAGTACTTTATAGAATTACAAGAAAAAAATTATAATACATAATAAAAAGGAAAGCACATAATTACAGAAAAGCTGACATTTTATAGTGTGGCCTGGCAAAAGGCCTGCTGCTAGTAGGGCTTCCAGAACATTACCACAGAACTGTCCTGCTTCTTTCTTTTAGACTTCAGTGACAATACCCAAAGCAACCAAAACTAAAGGCAAAAGAAAACATCTGTTCTAGTTTTATGTCATCAGTGAATTTTAAGATGCAAAAGACCAATTAAATCAACTAGCTTATTCTCTATCGATGCCAGATTATTTCCTGTGTGTATATCTTGTTTACTCGGTTCAATCTGCTTATAAATATCCCAACTCATGAAATGTTCAAACACTTCTCATGAGGTTATCATTTATTCTAATAGCACATATTGTTCAGAAATGTTCCTAGGTTTTGCCCTAAATTTCCTTTACAATTTTCTTTTGTTCTCTTTATCCTATTTATGCAAGAAGCCATGTTAAATGATTCTTTTCACTTCTCATTATCTACACTCACCAAATCCTCTCAACTAACTAAGGTTTTTGCTCATTTAAAGTATTTTTTACCCTACTAGGGCAGATCTATCCAGACAAATTGAAAATTCCTTTAAATAATTTCAAAAAAATGGTAGAATTCAGGGAAGGGGATTCTCTTGGAGTCAGAGCAGTGACGTTGTAATCAAAGGCCAAGGAAAATATTATAACTGTGGCAAAATAGAAAAATATTATTCTACCCCAGCTTAAAACCATGGTGAAACATTTTATGCAGTTGAAATATCCTTCGAGGATGTTATCAACAGACCTGGAAAAGTTTCCAGAAAAAAAAACAGAGAACAACAAGAGAATAGATCAGGGAACTGCTGTGAAATAAAGAATATTTTTAAATTAACATGCCTGAGTCTGAAAGGATGTACAATTTGAGTTCTAAACTTTGAATGGCAATATAAAGCCACCTCTTTTACCAATATTTTGATAAAAATCCCTAGACTGACGGACTCTTTTATCATGTCTGCTGCAGCTGCCTTGGACTTTCCATTCCACCAGCCATAACATAGCATTCAAGATCCTCCATTTCCAGAAATAGTGTATTTCCAGCCTTACCTTTCAATACCTCCCATACATTTACCATGCTTATTTATTCACTGGCTAAAAACTATGTCTGGGGCCAGGCATGGTGGCTCACGCCTATGATACTAGCACTTTGGGAGGCTGAGGCAGGAGGATCACTTGAGGCCAGAAGTTCGAGACCAGCATAGCAAGAGCGAGACCTCGTCTCTACAAAAGTAGAAAAATTAGCCTGGCGTGGTGGTGCACACCTGTAATTCCAGCTACTCAGGACGCTAAGGCAGGAGGATCACTGGAGCCCAGGGGTTTGAGGTGGCAGCGAGCTATGATGACATCACTACACTCTAGCCAGAGTGACAGAAGGAGACCCTGTCTCAAAAAAAAAAAAAAATTATGTATGATATATTTTATTTTTGTATCTTTGCTCATGAATTTCTTTCCTAAAATGGATTCTTCCCCTGCACTCTTCAGGCCTCCTCTGACTATTTCAACAGGTATCATTTCTCCTTTCTTGGCAATTTTATGTATTTACTTGTTCTTTATATTAATTATTTGGCACTTTCATATTTGTATAATTGCTATTGCCTCAAACATATAATCTCCTTGAGGAGATTTAATAAGACTTTTTAAAATCATCAAAATACCAATTGATAGACATCATTTAATGGTTTGCATTTATAATATTTTAGATATTAGAATACCTAAATGCACTTATTATTTATAGAACTTATTGTTTCCAATTAAAATGACCAGATGAAATATAATTAGAATCAAGAAAGATTTAGATACACTTGTGGTCAACAGATTCCAAAAGCAATTAGCAGTATTTGGCAAAATTTCTAACACCAAAAAAATAAAATTTTTGTTAAATTAACACATACACTTTGGGATAAACATAGTGAATTAAATACTTGCATTTATTTCTACTCTCTCCTGAAATACACTAAAATAAAAATAAAGAAAAAAAAGATAACAGAGAAAATAGGAGTGTAAATGACAGCTGATGAGAGATGTCAACACAATTTTGGAGAATGGAAAGTGGATGGGTTAGTGGGTACTGACTTTGACACCTAAGCACTGGCAGAGTGGGAAATGAAAGAGATGCAAATAGCTCTAATTTTCCCCAATTACCCTCAAGCTAGGGAGATATCAGCTCCACAGGGCAACAGGGTAACCAAGATGCCTGAAGTCACAGAGCCTAGGTGGTTGGCAAAATTCAAACCAGATTCCTCCAAATTGAAGCTGGAACTTCTTATACTACATCTTTGTCACTGATGACATGTGGTACGTGCACAATCATAAGCACACCTGTTGGCCACCCCTCCACAAAATCTCTCTTCCCTGTTCTAGCTAGTACTCACTCTTCCTCTGCTAAACTCCTGTAGCACACCTAGTCTATACCACCCATTTAGCACTTAATTATATACAGTCTAGTCTGGGTCTTGAACAGCTTCTGGTGTTAGTCTTGTTGACCCATCTAGAATAGAAACCACTTTACATAAGAATAGTGTTTCTATTTTATCTTCCTGAAATAACTAGCATGCAGGCCCCAGTACTCCTTCCACTTTACAACTGAGGAAAACAAGGCTGAGTCACAGAGCTGGTGAATGGGATAGTTGGAACTAGGACCCAAGTCTCCCATGAGCATTTCCTAAACAGGCACCATGACCTAAGGATCTGTGACCTTGCAGGCTGGGTATTGTGCTTCACCTCTTTATACTCATTGCCAGCAAAAACAGGTTTTTGTTTTTTCTTTTTTACTTCCTTCACAGAAATAAGGCTACTGTCAATCATATGAAAGAGAAAAGCATTTCACTATCCAGCAATGTACTATTGTATACAGTTGTGATGACATAATGACATATTGTTTTCTGGCATTTTCAGCATCAATGATTCATTCTTGAACCCCAAATACATTTTTATATTTATAATACTTTGTTATTGTAATTCTGACGTCACTGTTCCACTGGACATAGTTTATAACATGTAATCATCGATTACATAAAAAGAGTAAGGGCCTCAAATTTAAGTGATTATGATAACTCTTTAGATTCCTGGTAAATTTTACCTATATTTTTCCTATTTGATCACTATAATTTTTTCAGACATTGTAATAGCACTGTATGGCCTCTGAAGAAAAGGGAATGTCTCCATTTACTTTAATTAAAGTTGCTAAACATCTGGAAAATTACCAGACTGCTGGTTAGCCAGGACTAGAATTCCTTCCTGTATTTCATCATCCCTAAAAAGTCCCAGGTCCAGAATTGAATAAGAATCATTTCTCTCCCACTAGCAAAATAGCTCTGTCTGCCAGAAAGACAAGTACCTTAGACTTTATCTCAGCAGTCTATATTCGCTGAACTAGTCTTAAATATTACCTTCGTTCTCAAAAACGACAATGACAATAGTAACTGATATTTACTAAAGAGCTTTTTGTGCACTGAGTAGTGGGTTAAACACTTGACATATCTAGTATCATCTCATGGAATGCTCATAACAACCCAGTAAAGCAGATATTATCATTGGTCCTCATATAAAGATAAGAAAAATGAGGCCAGGCACAGTAGTTCGCACCTGTAATCCTAGCACTTTGGGAGGCTGAGGTGGGAGGATCACTTGAGGCCAGGAGTTTGAGACCAGCCTGGGCAACACAGAGAGACCCCATCTCTGCAAAAAATAGAAAAATCATCCAGGTGTGGTGGTACACGCCTGCAGTCCCAGCTACGTGGGATGCTGAGGCAGGAGGATCGCTTGAACCTAGCCCAGGAGTTTGAAGCTGCTGTGAGCTATGATGACGCCACTGCACTCTAGCCCCAGCCACAGAAGGAGACTGTCAATCAATCAATCAATCAATAAGGAAAATGAGAGTTAGAAAGGTGTATACTCATTTGCCCAAATAATATGGCTAGTACCTGGGAAAGGCTGAACTAGAACACATTCTGAATTTTTTATGTGCAAGAAGAAGTCTGAATCAAAGCTTTTACCACTGTGTCAGGACCACTGAAATGCAAATGCATTCATAGACACCCTTTCATGGGGCTGAAATAAGTTTAGTCTCAGGGTATAGCATCCCCAAGCAGTCTCAAACAACAATAACCAATATGAAATCCTGCTATTCCAGTAGATTTCTTTCTTTAACTTCTATTCTTGTAATACCTTTTTCTGCTAAGATCACATTCTCTTCCCTCCTGCTCCCCTCACACTGCCTTTCTACTCCTTAATACTTGAGATTTTCAAAGGAGCTAAAGGGTAACTTTGCTCTCAGAGTCTTGACTTTTGACTTTTTGAATTGGGAAAGTCATTAAGGCTGCAGAAATATAATAATTTTATGACAACTAGATGTGAGTTAAACTGATTTTTTTAATTAGCTGAATTAAGAAAAATTCTAGTTTGTGGATCAGCTAATTCTTAATTCTATTAAGCCAACCGTACAAAATTTTTTGATGGAAAGATGTTTATCTTTATACAGGAAGTATTGTCAAATGATTTTATTGCATTTTCAAGAAATGTGAGGCAAATCCCAATTGACAGTCAGTGTGAACAAGACGAGTTAACCTCCACGGGGAGAAAGACATGCAGTGGTTTGGATGATATCACTGCTTCATGCTGACAAAAGAGAAAAATGAAATACTGCACAAATCGCCCCATCTGTGTGCTGACAATGACTTCATGTGTTCTAATTGCCTGCATACGCGTCAACTGTATTCAGGTGTCCTTTAAATGCCTTTCTTTTCAAATCCCTAGAGCATTTCTTAACATAAAAGAACAACTTAAAATCAGTTGTAATGTTTGGAGTCGGGTTGTGTTTGCTTTGAACTCCTCCTGACTTCTGTCTCTTCTAATTGGCCCTGAGCATCTTTTGTCTTAGATTAGATCAAAGTACAGGGAGCCTAAATTGAAAACAGACCATAGCTACTTCATAAACCAAGAAAGTAGAAAAGTAAAAATTATTCCTATTAAAGCATGTCTTATGAATGCAACTGAAACCGTAATTGTCAAAGATGTTTATCTGGTGTTTAAAGATGTTTATCACTCTGATACTGTGTTAAGAGGCTATAGATTCTATATCAGTCAGCAAATCTGCATAAACTTAGTTGCTATATGAATGCAAAGGCTGGCAAGAGCCATAAAGTTTGAGAACTTTAGGATGAGCTGATTAATGTGCACTAGAAATTTATTTTATCTAAAATGCCATGCCACAAAGCAGAGGTTTCATACTCAATGTACAGCCAGGACGTATATAAGAAAATGAGTCATGACCTTTTGGAATAATTTTTGCAAACATTTAATGACCCCTAGTCACCTCTCATCTCCACCCTCCAGCCACCCTACCCTAGCACACCAACCCCTCGGTGGACCTTAAGGTGTCCCATGACCTCATCAACATCTTTAGCATCTGTTTTCCTAACAGGCTGAATCCTCCTGGAGATACTTGCCATTAATCCTGAGGAATCAAACAAAGCTGCATCCCTAACCCCACACACTTATTCTATAGCACTGGACAAGTCACTTACCTCTCCAATCCTCAGTTTCCTCGTCTGTAAAATGAGGACAATAAAGCGCAGATGTACTACCTGTTGTACATATGTGAAATCACAATGCCTGTTCTACTCTTCATGTGTACGCGAAAGTATTTACTAGCAGCATTAAGACAGGAAGCATTAACCTATGGCAGGTCATCAAACACCTCTCAATACCCCCATATAGGTAGCACCAGGGAGAAAGTCACTTTAGTTTCAACTGTGAGCATCCAGCACAAGGGTTGGTAAGCTTTTTCTACAAAGAAGCAGATATTAAATATTTTAGGCTTTGCGGGCCATGTGGTCTCTGTTGCATCTACTCAACTATGCCATTGTAGCACAGAAGCAGCCACAGACAACACATAAATGAATGGGTGTAGCCAGAGTTGACCCTTAGCCCTTAGTTTGTCAGCCTTGATCTAGACTATGTGACAAAGATGATTGATGGGTGCCTTTAAAGTAGGAAAAATAGAAATGGTTTCTGCCACTCCCCACTCCCCACCCCACTTTACGGTAATTAGAAAACAGCTGAAAAGAAGAGAGAAGAAAAAAAAATGTCTCTCCTTCTCTTCCAGATAAATTGAGGGAAATCATGAACATAAAATGGCTCCCCACAAAGTTTGGGGAATCTAAGGTGGAAGAACCTGACACTTTGTTTCATGGATAAAATTTGAGAGTAAGATTCCCATTGACATTAGCTGTGCCATGGAATACACAGATGGACCATATAGATCTAGCAGCATGTGCCTCTAAAAAGGAGTTGATGGAGACTAATGCCCTCTAAGTATACGGAGGAGATACAGAAGTGGCCACATGCCCGGAGAGGGTGGAAGGTAGGTTGGAAAGGCAGCCGTCATGCCAATAGGAAAGTCACCAAGGCAGAGAGGGCTTCAAGGTGATCACCCAAACTGGGGTTGAAATGGAAGGCATGGCTACCCTTGAGGGATTATGCAGCCCCAGTGTGAGTTACGGTGGGGTTCCAAGATAGCAGGAGAGATGCATTTCATCAGAGAGCAACATGGGCACTACTTTGACCAGGAGCCAGGCTAAGAGATGACAACAGAGAACACAGGCGGGATGGGCCTCATAGGCGCATGACCTACGCAGTTACACAGGCTCCTGCACTGGGCTCAATGCTCTGCTGTTGCTGTCTTGAAATTCTTAATTATTTTTGAACACGTTTTCATTTTGCATTGGGCCCTCTAAATTATGTGGTCAGTCCTGAAAGCAGCAGGGAAGCCAATCTAAAGCAGATATTGGATGTGCTTCCATCCTGCTACTTCCACTAAACTAATCGTTTTAGCAAACTTCCCTCCCACACCCCAACACTGATGCACAGTGTTTGTGTGATACCCCAAGACATGCAGGGGGAAAGCTTGGGAGGAGGGAAAGGAAAGACTAAAATGGAATCTTGCTTTGGTCTAGGACTGAATTATGCATATTGAATGTAACTGGGGAAAAAAATCACCGGATAAAATTGAATTTACCAGGAAATATCCAAGTTCTCTATCTCTGGTGGAGATTGCAGGGAAGGAGTATATGAAGGGTAACTAAAGAACAAAGTTGAATTCAATCGTAAAGAAACCAAGTATTACAATTGTGCTCCTGAGTTCTATGAGTTCTCTTAACTTTGAGATACAATATTGGTTACAGTTTTACAAACCCATAAAGTACTACAGGACTTTAAGGCAATGTACGTAAAGGAGTATTCCTTTAAATCTCGTCACTATTCTTCCTGCTCTAACTTTAAAAAAAGGCGGGGGGCAAGAAATAAGACTCATGTGGGGCCTGGAGACAGCCAGAGCTCAGTGACTTTTCAACAATGCAATTACTGTGCAGCGTCTCTCGGAGGAGGTTGGTGACGAGCTTTTAGTAAGAGAGGTACAGGGGTATTCTGCCTCTATGCTGTCCGCGGCCTTTCTCTTTCCTATCACTTCCTTCTTTTAGGCACCTTTCCTGTTTTCCCATCTGTGTTCCTTTTCCATGCCTTTCACTGAAATTATACAAATGAGATCTCAGTGATCTCATTCTGCTTCAGAAGGGGCCTTCCCAGCCCTGACTTCCCTGAAGTGTGCCCAAAGCCCAAACATGGCCCTTTACCTATAACACTTCCAGAATCTAAGGATGGTGTTAAAAAATCAAGTTGGTTAAATTTTTTTTTTTTTTTTTTTTGAGACAGAGTCTTGCTGTGTTGCCCAGGCTAGAATGCTGTGGCGTCAGTCTAGCTCACAGCAACCTCCAACTCCTGGGCTCAAGTGATCCTCCTGCCTCAATCTCCCGAGTAGCTGAGACTACAGGCATGCGCCACCATGCCCAGCTAATCTCTACTAAAAATGTAGAGACGGGGGTCTCACTCTTGCTCAGGCCGGTCTCGAACTCCTGAGCTCAAGTGATCCTCCCGCCTCAGCCTCCCAAGTGCTAGGATTACAGTCATGAGCCACCACATCGGACCAAGTTGGTTAAATTTAAATCACGTAGCACCATCACTCCCTTAACTCCGTATTCCTCAGAATCTTTGTTAACCCCAGGGAATCTTTGAAATTAAAACAGAAGTAGCCATTTGTAAGAGACTAGGTCGAAGGAAGGATGAGGAAAATATTTCTTTAAATCAAATCGCTAGCCTATTTTTTTTTTTTAAATAAACCCTGTGAGAGGGAGGGCCAGAGGAAATCTGCAGACAAATTTTTTTCCTCCTCTTCCTTCTCAACATACTTAACTCACATATCCCCTTTTCTCTGCTACTAAGTGCCAACTTCCTCTTTTGAGTCTTAGTCCAATATTCCTTTCTTGAAGAGCCAAACTGAACTAACGGTTCACATATCAGACATATCTTGGCTCTTTAAACCTGGTGTTCAGGGTGGAGTGGCAGGAGGACCAGGGCTATCCCAGCCTGCCCGGGCTCCAGGAACATATTGCCAGTGGAAAATCTCCCTCTGAAAGCCTAGGGCAATGGTGCTCAAACTTCAGTGTACATCCCAATCACCTAGAGGGCTTGTTAACACAGATTGTTGGGCCCCACCCGCAGAGTTTCTGATTTTGTGAGTCTGGGGCAGGGCCAGAGAATTTGCATTTAACAAGTTCCCAGGTGATGCTGATGTTGTTGGTCCCAGGACCACACACTGAGAAACAATGCTCTAGGACAAAGTAGGTCCAGAAAACTGCAAAGAGGCCCCAGAATTCTCTACCTACTTCAATCAGCAATTCTCTGCCCTTGCCACAATTAAACTAGAAGTACCTGGCTTAGTGAGATAAAAAAATATTATAATATTAATATTAACTGTAACCGTTTACATGAACTGATTATATACTGCATTATTATTAATCCTCCAGCAGGGTCCCTGTTTGAGGGTTTAGACTTTTGAGTTATAAACTGATGACGGTTTCTGTGTGTGTGTGTGTGTGTGTGTGTGCACATGCATGGGTGTGTGTTTAATAAGACTTTTTTTTTTATCAGATTTCACAAATTATCTATTTAGATTTTCCCATCCAAGTTCTAACCAGGGTTGGGCCTGCTTAGCTTCCAAGATGAGACAAGATCAGGCGCGTTCGGAGTGGTATGGCCACAGACATTTAGATTTTATCGGAAAAATCAGAAGATCTGGCGCCACTGGGCCCATAGTCCCACATAGCTAATTTAGCTGGATTGAATAGTAGCTTACCCATTTAGATAGAGCATTTACTAGCTGGTTTACCACAGTCCTTATCACTCTTCACTACCTCTCGAGCACTGAGACTAAGAGTCAACTGCCGTGTATTTATTACTACATGTGCACTTTCTTTTATTATAGAGAAATTCTTTCCTGTACCTAAGAGGAAATACAAAAGCTACACCAAAAGAGTTTCATGTCTCAGTTAAAAAAGGAGGAAAGAATATTTAGTTCCTAGGGGTTTAATACGCAACTACTCCGCTTTACTTGTTTATTATTCTTCTGTCCTCTGAAACCATTTGAGTTTAGGTCCAGTCTGGACAAGCCTGGATGTCAAACACACATGAATGGGAGAAGGGATGGAGGCAAGAGCAGACTGTGTGCAGGGTGGTCAAAGAAACCTCCTGGAAAGGAATCGTCCAGAAAGAAGAAGCTGCACTCCATCCACAAGCATGATCTAAGAACAATGTCACTTTCTGAGGGGAGAGGAAATGTTATGCATAGCAGAGAATGTATTCTCAGGAGGCTTCCACAGGCACATGGCCAAAGCTGAGGCCTACAGAGAGTGCAAATGGAATAATAAATAATAAAGCTGTAAATAAAAACTGAGGCACACCAGGAAAGGCTCTGTAAGGAGAATTATTGGCTATGCAGGAGACAGGAAGTGGATTTGGGGTACTTCTGAATGGTCACTGGTTGAACCAGCAGAGGTAGCGGAGGCATCAATAGATCCTCAAGTCACTCAGGAGCAGGACAGTGTTTGGAGGGCTCAGTGGACACCCCTGGAGATCACCTCTTACAATAACCAAGAGGAGGCTGGGCATTAGTTCAGGTAAAAGCGAACACAAAGAAATACTACAGCGATCCTTACTGTTAACCCCCAGGCTTTCTCAGCTTGAAAATGATGGGTTATATTTCATTCCACAGACTTGTTTTGTGGTACCACTATACTGCATATCAAGCACACCAGCACCATGTTGGATGCAAGGACACACAGAAAAATAAAACATATTGCTTCCCTCAGGAATGTCAGTCGAAGAGTTGTCTTCAAACTTTTTTAATAGTTCAATTCATCGATAAAAAATGTAATCACTTATCCCATCATTACATATTTATTTACAAACTATAAGTGCTATGCTAATCTATTATTTTAGGTATATTATACATTATATCCAAAAATAGAAAAAATAACAAAATAAATAAATGGTTATAATAAAAATATTATATGTACATAGTATAATAAACATCATAAACATAATGAAAGCTCACAAGCCCAGTGACTTCTTTTTTTTTTGAGACAGAGTCTCACTTTGTTGCCCGGGCTAGAGTGCTGTGGCGTCAGCTTAGCTCACAGCAACTTAAAACTCCTGGGCTCAAGCAATCCTTCTGCCTCAGCCTCCCGAGTAGCTGGGACTACAGGCATGCGCCACCATGCCCGGTAATTTTTTTTCTATATATATTTTTTAATTGCCCAGCTAATTTCTTTCTATTTTTAGTAGCGACGTGGTCTCCCTCTTGCTCAGGCTGGTCTCAAACTCCTGAGCTCAAATAATCCACCCGCCTCGGCCTCCCAGAGTGCTAGGATTACAGGCATAAGCCACCGCGCCTGGTGCCAATGACTTCCCATGTGAAAGCTGGTCTACTAAACAGACATTTAAACATATTAAAAAAATAAAAGGATCCTAGCACTCTGAGAGGCTGAAGCGGGAGGACTGCTTGAGGCCAGGAGTTCTAGACCAGTCTGAACAAGAGCAAGACCCCATCTCTACAAAAAAATAGAAAAATTAGCCAGGCATGGTGGTACACACCTGCAGTCTCACCTACTTGGGAGGCTGAGGCAGGAGGATTGCTTGAGCCCAGGAATTGGAGGTTGCAGTGAGCTATGATGACACCACTGCACTTTAGCCCAGGCAACAAAGCGAGACCCTATCTCAAAAAAATAAAAAAATAATAAAAAATAAAAGGAAGCCTGAGACATGCTTTAACAGCAGTCTCATTGCTAAGGATTAACTAGACCTGATCCTGAATAACTCCTAAAATCATAAGAAATTGGAAACATGCAGAGATAAATGGCTGTAGATTAGGACAGAGGTGCAGGCTTTAAGGACTGAGCATTTCTCAGATGATGGTACTCCCACTGAGCCCTAAGGGATGAGTAAGCTCTTTCCAGGCTGAGGGAAGAGCACAAAGCACATAGTTGTTCAGTGGCTTGATGTGGACCTAGGAGGAGAAGTTCAAAATGGAGGACAAATGCAGCAAAATAATAATTATATGTATCGCAAAGCACAAGGGATTAACTCAGGCAAGCTGCACATTATAATAAGACTACATTCTGAGTTTGCATGTCCAGCCTTCAGTTTGTTCCTCATATGGCACTGTTATCCTTTCACATCAAAAAAAAAAAAAAAAAAAACAAAAAACAGTGAGCCTCAGTGGTAGCCATGGTAACTAAATACTGGGAGTGAGGGCAGAGGAAGGTCAAGGAATGTTCTATAGTTACACATCAAGAAAGTACAAAACACAGGTTATTTTTAATTTTGGCTACGTTCCTATAATTTTTAATGTCTAAAAATTAAGATGTACATAAATAGTAAAGTCTGTTTCTCATGTAGCCATGAGAAAAAATACTTTCCCAGTAATTCAAAACCACCTTCTTATTTTGTTGACATTTTATTTTCATCATCTGCCATTCAAGCCAACAAAAATGCCCAAAGTGAGTATTTTCCAAATTTGCAACCAGGGAGGGTGTCCTTTACCCTTCCTCCCCTTGTTTTCTGTTCACCTCAGTTCTTGGTATACTAGCATGACTCACCATCCACAGAACACAAATGGAGAATTGCTTTTCT
Organism: Indri indri; assembly: GCA_004363605.1. Classification (NCBI taxonomy): domain Eukaryota; kingdom Metazoa; phylum Chordata; class Mammalia; order Primates; family Indriidae; genus Indri; species Indri indri. The sequence continues at coordinate 21,645 of RJWJ010010092.1, read as the reverse complement.
AGGAGTGCTGATGTGTTTGCCTTCAGTCGTCCCTATCCTGTCATCTAACGACACTTGTGGCCAAGGACAAAAATTTGCCAGGCAACTGACAAACCAAAGAGAGGGTGTGGCATAGCCTGCAAACAAAGGACTTTCCCCACGCTGTGCACAGCCAGCTGTGCTAGGCAGGGAATGAGTCTGTAGTATTGGACTCCTGGGCCAACCGAGGCAATGGGCTAAACACCCCTCTGTCTTCTCTGCACTTCTGCTCTAAGGGACTGTGTTCAATGACTGGTGGGAAGATAAGAAGAAATATAAAAGAGAAAAAAAAGAATCAAAACCTCAGCATATAAGAGGAATGCTTTTTAAAAATCTGTACAGTACCCTATGCAAAAGATGTTGATATATGTGAAATGTGTAAAAATAGAGTTTCTCTTCCAAGGATTATAAATAGCTGGATTCTGCTGGAACCAAAGTCCTAGCCAGGACCACAGACTTACAGGTTTTCTGTTTCTCTATAGATTTCACTATTGGTTTAGATTATAAACCAGTTTATACCCTACATTTGATAGACTGTTTCAATTTTACCAAACAGTCCCACTGTTTTTATCAATTTTGTCACTTGCATATTTATAAATATCATACACTGCATATGAATGTGTCGTTGAAAAGGAAATTTTAGAATAAACTTTTTCTTAGTATAAACCACTTTAAAATTTATTGGTCAGAGCTAAATTTGAAGATAGAATTGATGTGATTGTTATCTATGAAATTATTTTCGAGATCTACTTTATTATTCTCATTCAATATATACTTATTGAGGATTTCAAAATGCCAGGCACTTGGTAAAGAAGAGAATTATAGATGGTTTGTGTCATCACAGACCTCACAGTCTAGCAAAATTGTCCCAGTTGGTAAGTCATGGAGGGAGCTGGAGAAACTAGTAAGATCTTTTGCCTGTGCTAGCTGATTGGGTAAATAGTTATTTCTAAGTTAACATTTATTTTAGTTTATTATAGGAAAAAGTACTTTGTTCACAAAGCCAACTCTACAAAAATGTTACTATTTTCCCAATGCAAGGCAGTATAGATTTTATCCACAATAGTTCAAAAACAGTGAATTTTTAATGTGGTCTTTTAAAAAATTGAAAAAGTTCTGTATTCTCTCTGTTGATCTTTTTTTTTTTTTTTTTTTTTTGGTTTGGAAAACTTTATTTATTTATTTATTTTTATTTCGGAATATTACAAGGGTACAAACTATTGATGCTTTCAAAGAACAAAATTATATTGTATACACAATGGCAAGTCAGAGGCCCATACAACTTCGCTCTCTTTTCTTCAGAAGAGGATATTAAGTCATTAGAGATTTCTTTGCATTTTTTTAATCTTGAAATATAAGCGAATGGGTAAATTATTGTTGGAGGCTTAACCAATAGTTAAATCATGTCCGATTAAATCCAGATTCCACATTTTTGTGCCTGTGCTGTTTCACAAAATGAGAACTGGAAGTAAAAGTTAGGCCTCTCAAACTCTTCTCCCATCCATGACTGGGACCAAGAGGCTCTCCTCAAAGACCCTCACTCAGCTATTTCTAGAAGTCCCCAAGGGGGAGAGATGAATAACTGTGCTCCTAGATGCTATTCTGACAATTACCAAGAGACATTCTTACATTTCCTCTTGTGTCATCATTGAAGCTGCTGAGATGTTAGCAAAGGAACCAAAGAAGAGAATTTCAGGAAGGTGCCGAGCCTCCAGGGTTTAACTCCCAACGTTCAGATACCACCCAAACTTCCCACACACTAAAGGCAATTATGGGGCCAGAATCCCTGATGCTCTGAAGCCATTAGGATCACAGAAGCCACAGGAGTTGCTGAAGTCACTGCTGCAAAAAGCTTCCATCGCAACTGTGGATGTCGCAAAGTTGGGAGCAGGGGTGGCTCCTGAGTTTCTTCTGGGGACAGGAGATCTAGTGGGAGTAATCTGGTTGAAAATGGGTACAAGGGAATTATAGAATACCTTGAAGCTGCATTTGCTTGGAAAGCACACTTTCGTCACATGTTAATATTGATTTGGTGGAGCTTTGCAGGGTTGCTTATGGAGATTATGGGACAGATAAAGCCCTGCCCCCAAGGTATCTTTTGATGATGACACAGGTGGAGAGAATTCATCTCTTTATTACTCATTTTGGGTTGTCACTTTGTGCTGACACTATGTCAGAAGTTTGGTGAAGTTTTACTGGACACTGGCAGAAATCCTTTGGGTATAGGTCAAGAAAAACAAAGGGCAATGATGTTCTGGTAAGCCAGCTCTCCAGAAAAAGAAAAAGAAGAAGTCTTGATTGGTAGCATTTGCAGATTTCCATGGTGTAAATACCCCCTTCATGGCCAATTTCAAGCTACCATGACGTCACTGAGCACAGAGTTGAAAGGAGATGAGCACAACCAGCTCCCGCAAGCCAGTGCCAGTTGGCTCCAACACACCACTGAGGACGGGCCAAGTGACTCCTGCAGCCTCAAGTCCCTGCTCTTACTTTTCCATGAAGATGGAGTCAGATTGGAGACATTTCCCTGCATTCCTAAGTCAAATATTATGAAGACAGAACTTGGAAAGACAGATATGTCAGATAAACCTGGCATCAATCACTGCTTCATTCATTTATCCCTCCGTCTGCCTGATAGGGATAAAGCACATTCTGCCCAGCCAGGTCTCGGTCCACAGTATTATGGCTGCTTCAAAGCAGACAGAACAGCATAGAGAAGGAGGAAAAAATCAGAAGGAAATCATTTGTCTTCTTAAAGTATGTGACAATTAGCTAGGGTGAAAATATGTGAGTTTGTATGGACAAACTTAAAACAAATGGCCTCTGTAAAGAAAACAAGCTGGATTTTGAACTGTAGTCAATGTTTTGTTCTTGTTTTTCTTTCTTTTATTAGAAATAAAGCTTAGTTCATAAAGATACTGGCTTTCTCATCTTCCTCATGCTCCTCATTTCAGCAATCCTCTTGGCCAGAGACGCCTCATGGGAGAGCCTGGGTCTGTGATATTTCGGTAACAGTTACTGATGTGTTGATACAGTCAGGGATCTCTCTGTGCTCACTATGAGGTAACTGCCTCAAGTACAGTCCAAAAAAATGATGTCAAAGATATATACAAACAAATGGTGACCTTAAAGACTTCCAATGCATCTCTAACGGAACAAGCAGAGCTGTGCTTATTGGTCAGGGTCCTTCATGACTTGCTGAGAACATGTTTGAGCTGGGGAAGAACTGTTGTCAAGAACCAAGAATTAGTCATTAGTAATGTTGGCTAAGAAACTAACTGGGCATTCCAAAGAAATTAACTGCTAACTGGACATTTTAAAGAAATTAACTGCTTGCTTTATGTCTTAGTATCTCCAGTGTAAGGTGGGAAATCATGAACTGTTATCTTTTGCTTAGGAGTAAGTTATGAGGTTTCATGAATTAATTTATGGAAAAGAAAGACTTTAGAGAAAAGTCCCTGCGTATCACAAATGTCTCAGCCATGTTGCATTGCAACAATTCATGCATTTTCTCTGTTAAACATTCTATCACTGTAGCACAGTGACAGTTGAAAGACAACCAGTTTTACTGTCATGGATTTTAGGATATGCTTCCTCCAGCTACACATAGTTGTATGCCTACTAGTGGAGCCTTTTGGGCTGGAAATACTAGTCAAAGAAGGTTACTGCTTCTTTATAGGGTATGTATAAATAGTGAAGCTATAAAAGATATAGTACTATGAATACAATTTTTGTCATTCACTGAGCTATAGTATAAATCCAATATCTGGACTTCATACTTTGGAACAATCCTATTCACAACTGATGAATATATTCAGCTTGGGGATTTTGCTTTTTTCTTCTTGTCCTCCTTTATTCCACAGGGCTTTGATTAGAAAGCTTTAGATAAATTTAACCCAAGTAAAATATAAAAATACAAACAGAAATTATATTTATTTTTGTGTGCATATTACAGCTTTGGTGTACTTACCATTTCTTTCATCCCACAAGATCATAAATTGCTTAAGGGCAAAGACTGTCTAATTCATTTTTGTAACCCCTGCAGCAATTAGCGTAGGGCTTACACATAATGTGCAAGCAATATATCTTTGTGTAATTGGATTAGGCTAAAGGGGAAAAAACACAGGGTATGAGAAAATGCAGTCGACATCAGCATATTCTACTTGATCTCCTAGAAAAGAAAGCCCCATTCTGGCTCAAATACATTGAAGAATATAAAAAATGTGGACTGATCTCTCAAAAGTGCTCAGAATCATAAGGCCTAGAATACTAGAATGTAGCTAGTAGAAGCAAGAGTCTACTCATGGGCTCTTTATTAAAACGAAGAATTTACAGGATTTCTGAGAAATTCTAGAGAAATCAGGAAAGCCAAAATGTGACTAAAAGGTTAAGAAACTAGATAAATTGTGAATGACTCCAATGGGAAAGACTAAACTCTGCCAGAGACAGGGGTTACAAACAGGCTGCTGACCAATTTGATAGGCCAATGTTCCATTCTCCCCAAATAACCTCTAATGAAATGTCTCCAGATCTCTGAATTCTCCCCTCAGTGTGTTAACACAGAGATTCCACTCATAGCAATCCCCCAGTTTGTTGAGAGGAGGAAATCTAAGCCAGTAAAAGTTCTGAGAAAAAGTTAAATGGATAGTAAGCAAATATGGTCACAAGTGGAGTATGCAAACCCACATTCCCTATCTCTTAAAGTGCAGAACAACAGTTATAGTGTACAAGCATAAGTAGAAGGGCTTCAAGTATGCAGGAGGGCAGACACAGGACGATGAAAGGGAAACTATTTTTAACACTATAGAACAAATGAATTATATTCACCTCTTGGGATGAGTCAAGCAGCTCAGGTTTGAAAGGATTTAGATAAATAAATAGATGATCAATTTATAATAGTATACTAAAAAGAAGTTAAAAATATTTATGCACAACCCTAGCCTTTGAGTATAATGTCCTAAAGAGCAACTACCATTCTCTTCCAAAAAGGTCATTGAGGACCCCTACTCCAAATAAAACTGTGTTAGAGATACCACACATTTGAACTAGTGCACAGTAAGTTCACATTTGTACTACTAAAAGCCACACAATCAGTAACAGGGTAATACTAAGACCCATCTACAAACTGGAATGGCCGGCAAAATTGGCTTCTTGTGATCAAGGATCACATGATTCCATGAGACCACATGGGTGAGGGCCCACTGGGAAAAGCCCCCACTGTAGTCTTTGACTCTACTGACTTCTCTTACAAAATGGGTATGAGAGAAGGGTGAAGCTTCCTCTAACCCCATTTCTCTTATGTTCCTTCCCAAAATACTCATCCACATAAATCCAGTCTGCAGACATGCAGGATGCCAAGCCAGTGTTATCAGTGGAGTAGCCCCTTCCTGGTTCCTTAACACCCTTGCTAATGAATGGAGGACCAAGGAGTTCTCGCAAGGGCCATCTGTTTACCATTAGAGAGGAAACAAAGAAGGGAGAGAATGTTCAAAGTTAAACTATGGAATAACCCTATAATTAAGGTCCACAGTGGAAAAGCTTGGAGTGAAAGTTGAAAGTTTGTTAATTGTTTGGGAAAATAATTCCCTAATTTATTCCTCATTTCCTCAGCCACGCCCTTCATACACAAGACTGCTTTATTAATAATGGAGCTTAAATTGACCTGTCCCAGTATGTGACCTGTACAGATTTATCCAAACTTTAAAATTTTCATTTTTAAATTAAATTTGACTTGCACACACTGCTGGGTTTATGTATATTTGCAGGAAAAAAATTTGTACGTTCTAGTCCAACAATACTTCAGGTGATAAAATTTCATATAATTAAAATAATGTATAACCCCCTTGGAGTTTATTTTATTGAAACTTTTACCTGTAATTGTGTAAATGTTACTTCTATCATCTCAGAACTTGCAACTGATTAAGGAGAATCACACCAGCGTAAAGGGTGTGCCCTCGACTTTCAGTCTAGCATCAGTTTGAGGCTGAGACAAGATGGAATGGACCTGTAGTGGTCTATGCAGCCTGACCTCCACCCCTACCTGCACCCACACTCCTCCCACCTCTGCAGTAACCACTCCACCCCAAGGAAAGCCCCTCCAACTGACGCTCTTCAGGGCTCTCCGAAAAATATGTTTAACACAAAAGTATTTTTGTGTCAATTCTCTGCTCAAGATTCATAAGTCATTTGCCATTTCCCAAAATAAACTATATATCCTATATGATCTAGGTTTGTGAAACTTTTAACACTCTCTCCCCACCCTTCCCCTCAAAGAATCCTGTACTTCAACCATGCCCTACTGATCTCTGTTCCCTGAAGAGGACACCACCTTCTCAAAGCCTCTAGACCTCTGCTTCTCTCCTTCTCCTCCCAACACTACTAGTCCCACTCTTCTTTCAAGTCTCAACTCAAGCATTTCCCTGGTTTCCTTAGGAAAACTTAGCTGCTGCTTTCTTCACTCTCCCTGGGCATCGCTCACATGCAAATATGGCAGCTACCATGTTTATTTGTCTATATGTGAGCTGCTTAAAAGCTGTAACCACATTTTTAAATTTTTTTACTCCCAGCACTTAATATAGTGCCTAGCACATTGTAGGCAACACAATATGTTAAATATTGAAAAATGAAACTGCTGAGTTCTTATAGCCTATATATTTGTAGATTCCATTCTGCAACATTATAAGACTGTTCTTATTATCACTGCAACTAATTAATAATATATTTTTGTACAACTTGTTTACTACATTCTGCTTTCTTCATTTATTCCTTTGGGGTAGCCCATCTGTTTGTGCTTAATAATACCTATTAACAATAACATTTGCAACCATTAAAGTACAAGAAAAAATAACAACAAAACTATCTGATCTCACCTGTACGCTAAGATCATTATTTTGGGGAATCCTACAAATGTGAAACTTTCCAAGTATTTCATAGCATATTTGTTGTGAAATATATGGGGTAGCCATGCCACAGACTACTTTGAGAACTAATTTCAAATATATCATCACACAGAGATTAAGGAGATAAAAACTTACATTAGGAAATTTTTACTTATAATCACCCAATTTTCAAAAATCACAAAATTTCCATTTTCTGAAGCTATCAATATAATTAGATTCTCAGAATAAATCAGCCCCGTTGTTCCATTCACCATTCAGATCTTTCTTTTCATAGCCAAAGGCATGTACTCTGCTAACCAATATGGAGAGGTAGTGTTTGCAGCTGCAATCATTTTAAAATATGACAAACTCTTATACTAAGCAAGGCAAAGCCCAAATTCTCTACAGTGACATAACTGTGTTTCTTATTAACTGAATGCTGTGGATGTAACCACTACTCATCTTGGTAAAAATCTCCCTCTTGCATGTTTAGCCCAAAACTTAAATGAGCTAACCTGCATTTCACAGTCATTCACAGAGAAGAGTGTAGCTGTATAGAATGGCATGCTTCCTTTCGATGTGCTAAGCATCTCAATGGTTTCAAATCCACGGTGGCTTCTTTAGTGGTAAACATTTCATTTACCTGGGTTCACACCCCTTAGCTTTCACTTGGACAAACCTAAAAGCTCAAGGAAGCTAGACCTGCCAACTTTTGCATAGTTTCTACCCACAACCATCAATCTCTCCCTGGCAATAAAAGGAGACTAAACCTTGGTTTGCCCCAGTTCACCTGGGAAGATGATGACTCTTTCAATGCATCTGAGCCAAGGATGACGTTCCCTAGCAAATGCAAACCGGGTGCACAATATTCCACCAGTGCTATAATTTGGGGAGTCAGATTCTTTACACACAATGTGGCACATTTGCTAGACTGGCTAACTGTGCCAGTTGCTTCTAAAAAGCTAATGCCAAGAGTCTGCCCAGTCATTAAAACACCTTCCCTTTGGATTTTTAATATTCAATGTTCAATTCCTTGGTTAACATTGATGTCATATCAAATGAAGTCACCAAACCTCAGAGAGGAGACAACTTGTCTCCAAAAAAGTAACGTATTAATCAGAGGAGATGTTAAGTTGAAACCAAAAAAGAAATGATTGAGGCACAAAGTCGGTATGAACAAGTCTACAAACTTGTGTAGTATTAAGAGTTTATACATATTTTTAGCTAAAACAAAGATTGAATGTAGATATGGAGAAAAGAGAGAAAATAGCCATAAACATAATTTTTATTTCTTTTAAGAATTCTTTTTTTTTTTTTTTTCTTTGAGACACAGCGGGTTCTTCACAGCTCACTACAGCCTCAAACTCCTGGGCTCAAGTGATCTGCCTGCCTCAGGCTCTTGAGTAGCTGAGACTACAGGCATGTGCCACCACACCTGGCTAATTTTTCTATTTTTTGTAGAGACAGGATCTTGCTATCTTGACTAGGCTGGTCTCAAACTCTTGGCTTCAAGCAGTCTTCCCACCTTGGCTTCCAAAAGTGCTAGCATTATAGGCATGAACCACTGCGCCCTACCTAAAGAATTCTTTTTCCTTTTTTTTTTTTCTACAAGAAACACTGGCAGTAAAGCTTAAAACTTAATTTCCTGAAAATTGCTTGTAATATACATTTATGCTCTTCCTTTGTTTTTAGTTGGTAGGAAGCATTTTCAATGAAAATTGTGGCTCATCGCACATGTTAGCTTGAGCCAAGAACTGATTTTTTAAATCTCAGAACTTTGGATGAGGTCAAGGTCGCTTAAGGGAAACTGTTCAGGGAGCCTTGGGAGTCCACTGACCATCTGCAGAGGAGAGGAGATCAGCACTTTGCATCACTGGGTTTGTAGACTTGAAATTTACTTTACCAAACTGAGATTTTTGACATTCATAAGGCAGAATGAAAGATGGAGGCTAGTTGCCTATGGAATAAATAATAGTGAATTTTGAAAGCTAATGATAAACACTAAAAGGAACTGAAGTTATTTTTGCATTCCAGGTGTGTGGGGTTTTGATCAATGAAACTTTGAAAAGATCTTTATTTTTCAACTATGGCTCAAGATCTTTCTAGTGTGCCCTCAGCTAAATATCCAGGCAAGGCTACAGGTACTAAATCTTCATCTTAAAAGTAAACCGTATTTAAAAACTTAAACACACCCAGAGGTCATCGCAAATGCAAAGTCAGGTCTGTTTTCCTATTCTTTGAAGATTGAGCTCTTGAAAAATCAAACCAGGTGTCAATATGGAAGAAAGGGAATTCTTCATTGGCATTTTTCAAGTAGGAAAAGGTAAAAATAATTGGTAAAAATATTTAACTATTTTTACAGAGAGCTATTCTCTAGAAATAGAATAACACCTTCCACATACATGAGGGAAAAGAAGTCTTTGTAATTTTGCTTCAAAGGTGGCTTACCAGAGACTAAATAAGTTTGAAATTACTGTTTGTATTTGAACTTTCAAATTAATTACATTTACTTTAACTTGGGCGGTAAACACATAACATGCATTTTGTCATACGATCTTCCTACATCACTAATTAGCGGTGGCATCCTTTGCCTGCTGAGCCTGAATATATTCTCAGAATCCTTCTCAACACATGACTGCAGCTGCCTCTGCTAGTCGATCAGAGTTCCTGTTCACAGGATATGTGTTTGGCATTTCTGCTCTCACTTCTTTTAAAGTGAAATGTAATTAATTCTTATGTGCTACTACCATATAAATGAGATTTCAAATTAATCCTTTTAAAAATAAATGCCTAATTAGCCTGGCTAAAAACAAGCTGATTAAACTTGAACAAGAGTAGAACACTGCAGGAAATAAATTTAAAAAATAATGATGTTTATTTGGCTACTGTGGAAAAAAATTCTGAGACATTTACTCCCAGCTTATATCTAACTTAAAGTGTTTAAGTTATGAGTCTTTATGACTTATTCAAAATAATCAATGGAATCTGGAATTGTACTCAGTAATATAATAACCAGTTAGAAACTATTACTTCTCGTTAAAATATACATAATTCTGAGTTCCAAATTGATATATCTGATTATTCTAAAAGAGAATTTATTGGTGGGCTTATTAAACAATCACAAAATATTTATAGGACATCTCTTGAAGTCAGGAATTAGTTGACATAAGTAATGTAATCAATTTGCACCACTTTGGAAGTGATGTTAAGTCCAAATGCTGTGGACTTCTCATTTCATGTTGAGGCTGCAGAGATAGGGTTGGGTGGCAAGGACTGAGAGGAAACCACATGTTCCAGAACAGTTTCAAAACCATAAGCCACTGACTTGCCATGATGTTTAGGTTCAGGTTCTGCTTTGAAATGTTGGTCTGTATAAATATCATAAACAAAATTCAAAGGCAAGCTACAAAACAGAAACATAATATGCAAGTACTATGTACAAATACATGTCAACATACTTATAATTAAGCATTAATATAATAACCAAAATATCAATAATTAATGATACTATAAAAAGAACTCTTCTAAATCAATCCAAAACACCAATAGACAAAGAGTATCACTATGTGGTTCACAAAGAAGATAAATTTCTACTCTAACACGATAATATATTTAACCTCATACATGTACGAAGTTGCACTTAGAAAAATAAGTGAAATTTATAGTGCAAGAACAATATAATATCATTAACGAAGAGTTACAAAACTAAATGCTTGTAAAGACATGGTGAGATAAGGACTCTCATACATGACTCACAGAAACGTCAATTGATACCAGGTAGTATGGAAAACAAATTCCTCCTTTTCTTTCTGTAAAGTAATTTGACAAATCGATAAAGAGCCTCAAAAATAGTCATTCATTTGGACCCAATAATCCCAATTTCTGGGACTTTATCCTTAACATATAATTAATGATGCAATCAGAGATTTATTGATAAGGACTTTTACCAGTGTTTTAATAATAGTATTGGATTTCAAATTCAATAACATTGGAAACAACTTAGATGACCAATAAAAGATTAAATAAATTATAATTTATTCATTTGATGGGAAATTACACAAAAATAAGAATTAGATGTAAAACCGTATCGGTGTAATGCTAATTTTGTGAAAATAATGTCCAAGGTATTCAGAAAGACAAAACTTGCAAAATACATCAAATTATTCAACAGACATTTATGCATGGTGAAACTGTATATGATTTTTTCTGTATACTTATAGTGTATACTATTCTGTATCCCAAGTAGTCTACAGTGAAAATGTATTATCTTTGCATGAAAATGCTTGTCAGGTGGTACAAAGGCAATTTATGCAACCAAAGTATTTGTATCCCTGTAATACGCTGAAATAAAAAATAAGTAAGGGATGACATGATTCAATATGAAAGTGTCATATTTTTATGACAGAAAGAAACAGAAGAATGAAAGAACTGTTAAACAATATTGACAACTGAAACCCTGGTCCCTAATGGTAAGTGTTATATACTATAAATTGTGACCATAATTCTCAGCAAGGCAAGTGCTGCAGTCTCATCAAGACACTCAAGTCAAGACTAGTACACACATCAGCTGGTCATCTTGGATTACCCTGTGCAGTTTTGGGGCTGTCTCTCTTTATCCTGTCCTTCTCCCTTTTGCTTTGCTTCCTTAAGTCATCTTCTTACCTGAGAGGCCTGTCTCCTCCATGAAATCTATCTCAACCCACTGCAACCTCTATCCCCCTAGAAACCCAGAGTATGTATTTTCTATACCTCTCATTTGGCACTTAACTTAAACTATATTGTCCTGTTTTGGGGATTCTTTTTTTATATTGAGACTTTGATGCCCCAACTGGATTTTAAAACTCCATTAGGGAAGGGATAATATTGAAAATTCTTTTGTAGCCCTATTGAGTCATTCAAGAAATATTTATTGAGCACATAGTGTATGCCAGGCACTGTTTGAGGTGCTAGGGATATATAGGTGAAATTTTTAAAAGGGAGAGAAAAAAAACCTCTGCCCTCAAGAGGTTAAAATCTAGTGGCAGAGGCTGATATTTGGTGTCACAGCATATGCGATGCAAATACAAAATAAGTTATGACAATGGTGGTGACAGTAATGAAGACAGAAACAATGACAAAGAACATTGTGCTAGTTTTCCGTTGTTGCCATGACAAATTACCATAAATTGTGTGGCTTAAAACAACATCCATTTATTATCTCATGGTTTCTGTGGGTCAAAAATCCAGGTACAGTGTAGTTCAGTTGGTTCTTCTGCTTAGGGGCTCACAAGGATGTAATCAAGGTGTTGCAGGGCTGTGTTCTTTACTGGGGGGCTCTGAGAAAGAATCTGTGTCTAAGCTCATTCGGTTGTTAGCAGAAATCAATTCCTTGTAGCTGTAGGACTGTGGTCTCTGTTTCTTTCTGGTATTAGCTGAGAGGATCTTACCCTCTAGAGTCCTCTTCCTTGATCCTCATACATAAACCCCAACATCTCAGTATCAGCAACAGTGCATTGAATCCTTCTCATGCTTGAAATCTCTCTGACTTCTCCTTTTGCTGCATCTTTCTTGCTTCCAGCTGGATAAAATTCTCTGCTTTTAAGGATGCATGGGATTAGATCAGGCCCCCCTGCATTGTTCAGGATAATCTCCCCATTTTCAGGTCCATAACCTTAATCACATCTGCAAAGCCTCTTTTGCCATATAACATACTCATGTGAGCCACAGATTAAGGTGTGGACATCTTTGGGGGTCCACTCTGCCTACCACAAACAGTAATAACAAGGAATCACTATATGGAACACTCCTAACTAAAATTATAGACTCAGGAAATTTAGCTGGATTCCATGAAGCCCAATGTCTTTTCTTCTTATGAGAAACATTTCCACAATAGGGTTGATTTCATGATGACCAGATGGAGTGCACATTGATAATTTTTAGTTTGTCAGTGTTTCTAATTAGCAGAAACCTATTTTAGCCATAGTTGAGTTTTCTCCTAATTACCCACTCCATTTTTGTTGGATCGACTAATTTATTCATCTTTGTCCTAACGTCAGTCAGACACAGAGAAATCCAAGGAATGAGAGATGTTTGCTTTGCGGGGGTAGGGGAAGAAAAAGAAGAGTTGTGCATTACCTCATGACAACCAAAATTATGTAACTTGTCCACAGGACAAGATCAGATCTTGCAGTAAATAGAAAGAGCACCTAAGAGGTGGGCACGTTAGAAAGAAAGCTGTCTGGCCCCTTTGCGGGTGGAAAGAACAGAGTGGTCAAGGACTAATCCTGTGGCACCACAAACAGACTTTCAAGAGATTGTGGAGGGGACAATGCCAAATTCATACGACAGACAGCTCTTTTAATGCTTGTACAGTGCCACTTATTCATCTGAGGAAGCAAAAGGAAATGCTTTTAACCCCGATCCCAGACACAGAAAGAAGCCCAGGTTTAAATGCCCCTCCCTGCCCAGGACAGAATGCCACTCTGCCCAGGAGGAGAACCAGTTGCCCGGGCCCTAAGATGACATCACATCTTGAGGGATGAAAAAATAAATTGTGGTTTTTTTTTTTTTCATAGCATGAAATGTATTGAAAGCTCATTTCTACAGCAATGTCCTAGCACCAATGTCAGCTGGGAATAAAAATGAGTAAAGAAAAAAATCTTATATGTAATTGATGTTGGATTCCAGGAGCAACCAAATTAGAAAATTCAGGCAAAGGCGCATTATAAATTGTGAAAGAAAAAGATTTTTTTAAAGGTGGTTGCTATTCCTACTCTCAATTCCAACTCCTTTCTCTCACCAATGAGAAAATTGACCTCAGAACAGCTTGACTTTCTCAAGATCATGTCATTCCCTTGCTCAAAAAACCTTTAAGGGCTCTTCATTGCCCATCAGAAAAAGTTTCACCTCTTAGACTTTCATTCAAGGCTTCCTCTTCTTGATACATTTACCTTTCGAATCAAATTACCAATTAATTACTGAACAGCTACTAAAGTCAAGACAATGTGCTGCCAACATAGGCAGAGTAACAAAATATGTTCTATTTCTTAAAGAACTTTACAATCCTACTATTTCCCATATGGACAATAACCACATTATTAAACTTATCTGTCTACTATACCCCGAACTAACGCTCACCTTTCCTACATTGGGATCTTTATTCATGCCATTTCCCTCCCCTTATATGATCCCCCCTCACTACCTCTTCTTTCCAAATCTTACCCATATTCCTGGCCCCTCTCAAATGCTATCTCTTCTAAGGAAGTCTCCCCACACACTAATAGACCAGCGGTTCTCAACCAGGAAGATTTTCCTCCACAGAGGACATTCGACAATGTCTGGAGGCACTTTCGATTGTCACAAAGGGGAAGGGGGTTCTAATGGCGTCTATGAGTAAAAGCTGGAGATGCTACTAAACATTTTATGATGCAAAGGACAGCCTCCCCGCCCCGCCCCCACACACACAACAAAGATTTATCCAGGCTACGATGTCAACAATGCTGAAATTGAGACACCTTATATTAGAAAGAAGCAGTTATCTCCTATGAACTCTTAGAACACCAAATGTGTGAACAATTTTTTGGCATCCAGCATATATTTCAGACTATATTTATTTGTCAGATTTAGCAAATTAATATATAGGATACTCAATTAAATTTTAATCTCAGATAAAGAACAAATAAGCTTTTAATATAAGTATTTTCCATTCGATATTTTAGACATACCTGTGCAAAAAAATTATTCATTCTTTTTCTGATATTCTCTTTGCTACTCTTTCCCTGTCTGCATGTATTCTTTCCCTAAATGATTGGGAAGTTCATCAAAGAGAGGAATAATTTTATGCTGTTCAGCCTTCCTTCGGAGTTTAATTCCATGCCTACAGGAAGCACTGAAAAAAACCTTTATCAATACAGTGATAAAATATTTTCCTATCCTTTAGTACCTACAAGTACTCAAGGCTTACAGTTATCTCTGCCATATTTTGCCAGTTTCAATATCCCAAAATGCCCTCATCTTTATGCTAAATCTTCAAGCCCCCTGCTTTCATGAAGACAGGAAGTCCCAATGGAAAAAAAAAATGCCAGATCCTAAATTGGTCAGTGAGTCTGGCTCAAGTTGAAAAATCAGTGTGTCAGTTTGGGAACAATACAAAAACATGTACCTAAATCTGTTTCATTTGATCATCCATTTCTCCACATGCACACTTCTTTATAGTACTCAGCTCTTTATATGTAATTTCTCAAGAGGTTAGAGTAGAAGGAAGAAGGAGTCAGCTACCTGTGGCAATCTCTGCACTTTCTGTTATAGCTGATGTGGGGTAAAATGTCCTAAAATTGGAACAGGGTTAAAACCTCAAAATGCCCTAAGCACTGAAAAGATTATCCTTCACCCTACTCCAATATGGAATTCAAAATAAGTTCAATAAAGTTATAACTTTCCTCATGGTGTCTACTACACTGGCGCTTTTTAAAAATATCTAATTCTCTCTCTCTCTCTCCTGTTTTGTCAATGTTCTCAGCACATGCTTAGTCTTCCCAGAGGGAAATCAGTAGTGGCTAAAATAAATGGTCATTATCTAACACCTCTATCCTAACAATGTTGAAAATATTCTTTTTTTTGGAAAGATACTAATATTTCTATGAATGCAAAATTAATAAAATAGAAACATCCTCAAAAACCTGTTCTAATGGAAGTCTGTCCTATCCTTATAATTATTCTAATCTGGAAACTCCGGGGAGAACAGAACCATGTCTTCCTTGAAATTTTTACCTAGGAAAACGATTTTCAATGGGGTGGAGGAGAGAGCGATTTTGCACACCCCGCCCCCACTACCACCAATAAGGCTGCCAGATTTAGCAAATAAATATTCAAGATGTTCAGTTAAATCTGAATTTCAGATAAAGAACACATAAACTTTTAGTATATGTCCTGTTAAATATTTCAAACAAACCTAAACAATAAAATTAGTCATTCTTAATCTGACATACAAATTCAACTGGGTATCCTGTATTTTATGTTGCAAACTATCCCCAGGGGACATTTGGCCATAACTAGAGACATTTTGGGGTGTCAAAACTAGGGAGGATGCTACTGCATCTAACAAGTAGAGGCCAGGGATGCTATTAAATATTCCACAACGTCTACGAAAGACCACCACAACAAAGAATAATCCAGTCCACAATGTCGATAATGTTGAAATTGAGAAATCCTGATCTAGAATGGCCTTTGAAAACATTTAATCTGCCCTCTTATTTTTATCAGAGAGGAACAGAAGGCATGGAGGAGTTAAAGTGGCTTGCTCTAAGCCTCATAGCTAATTAATTTCAAAGTTGGTCAACTTAGAGGCAACCCCAGAAAACTGGTTCCATTTCTGTGTGGCCTGGAAATATTACCTACTAAAGCAGATACACTTAAGCTATCCAAAAGTGGATTCCTTCAGACTTCTCCAATAGAAGACATCAATCAAGCCCCTGGGTGGCCTCTGGCTGGGAAAAAAAGAAGGTATAGGGTTTGGGATAAAATTTTTGTTCAAATATTTTTCCAAATCTTTTTCTCCACTCCTTATTTTATTTATAGGAAAGGAAGGAAGGGAAGAGTGAAAATGCTGGTTTGGCATGAGCTCCGATTATGTCTACTCTGTTCTACTCCCGCTTTTTCTCTGACCTACAAAGATACATTGTTTGAGTCTTTGGGAGAGCCTAACTTTCCTTATTTAAGGATCACCCTGCTCCTGGATGTGAGAAAATTGCTTAAATAAAAACCACCCAAAGAAGTTATTAAGCATTACAAAAGGAAAATGAAGGCATTGATGAAACCTACTAGAGATTATCTGGGAGACAGCCAAATGTCAGAGGCCTGTGGAATAACACGAAGTGGTGTACTGAAAATGTATTCATACGTCAATTCTTGCCACGTAGGGTTTGCTTGGAGGCCCCAAAGCAAGCAACATGGCTCATCTAAGTTAAGAGCTAGCCAAGATAATCTAATGACCTAAGAATCTAATGACACTATACACTGTCTCTGATCCTGCTTGGTTTTATTTTAACAGACCAATTTTTATTGCTTCTTTTCTGTGAGTGTCTGCAATGATTCTCTGCCACTGCTTACTGAAATATATTTTTTAATTATGAGTGGAGTTTTTTTAAATGCAGTTTTCAAAATATTCATTCAGCATGTTATTAATTACTAGTATGAATTTTTGGCAGGACTGGACTAAAGAGGAATAATTGCTTTAACCACATTATCTAACTAAGGAGGTACTCACCCTACTAAAACAATTTTTGCATAAAACATAAAAACCAATTTAGGAAGGGCATATTCTTTTGGAGATGTTGGAAAAGAGTTTCCCACTTCACTCTCAGTCCCCTTAGCCCTAGCATTCAATCATTGTAAAATTTTCAAAAGAAATAAGACGTTACCATTTACAATGCTCTTACCATGTCTGATACAAAGATTAGAAGTTAATTTTCAGAAACCTCAAGTCACTTATGTGTTTCCTGGGAAACAACTTTCGTAAATATTTACAGTAATCCCTTCAAGTAAGTTAAATAATTATAAGTAATTCAAATCAAATGTTATTTTGAGAAAAGAAATGCTACTGACTCCTGGCTCTAATTTTCATTTTATTTGGGAAAGCACTTAGACCCCAACATAGCCAATAGAGACAGCAGTGATCCTGTGATTAGGAGTCACCAGAATTCCTTCTGCCATTAGCTCTTCACCTAAAAGACAACAAAAAATCTCCCCAGCCTAGTCAGTTGGAGCATGTCTAAGGACTCTTTGGTTGCAATGCCTTCAAGTATTTGGTGTGGTCTCCACAACTGCAACCTTCTTCAGGAAGTATGAGGCCCCATCAAGCTAACTAGAGCCCTCAAGGTATCTTTGCTAAGTCTCAGCAAACGCGTGAAGACTAAAAAAGGATAAAGATATTCTCCCCAGAATTTAGTAGCACCCTTAGGTGAAAGTCGCCTTTCCACTATTCTAAAGGAACTCCGCTCTTACACACTTTTTTGATGACTTAAAGACATTATATGTACATTAACATATTTTTAAAAATAATCTAATATTGTTTGGGGGAAAGTCTATCACATCTTAGACTGGATTTTACCTAGGAGTAATGTTGGATTTCAAATCATTTTTGTAGTTTAGAATTCAGGATCAATAAACTATTTTACAAAGTAAATATCTAGGAATTTCAGCCGTCTTAGAATGAAAATAATTGTCAGAATTACTAATAATGATTTTCGTTTGCCACTGAGGCTTGATTTAATACTGAGGTAGAAAGTTCTCCTTTTGGAAATAGGAATTCATCTTCTATTTCTGATAGTCCAATGTGAGCCCCAGTCCCAATTATGTGGTTTTGTGCATCTTATCGCAGAAGATAACCAAGGCAATTTTGGCCAACAGATACTGTAAAAGACTGAGCTTTTCTGAGTGTTACAAAAAAAATCTGTTGAATTAGAATACTTGTTAGCGTTTTTTTCCCAGCTTTGGTGGACATGATTTGTTTATAAGAGAGATAAGATATGCTGATAAAAATAGAACTGGCTCAAACAAGCTGATTTATGAAGAAATATTTAGTACTTTCAAATTTTTCTGTGGCAAACATGTTATGAGTTATGTGGGTACATAACTCATATAGGGTTTACTGTTTACTGTAATAACCCCCCACAGACCTCCCTCTCTAACTGAACTTTCACTTTTGTACAAGTCGTCTCACCAAATCTGAGTCAAAAGAAATCGAGTCTCTCCTACACTTCAAATCTAAGCTGTAGAAAACCTCAGCCCACAAAAAATTATGATAATAACAATAATTAACATACGCAGCCCTGCTATGTGTGGGCATTGCTCTAAGCTAAATCAACTTGCATAACTATCAGATCTACCCTATAAGATGGTGCATTATTCGCATTTTATAGATGAGGAATCTACGACACAGGGAAGCCAAGGAATGTGTTAAATGTTTCTCTGCTAGAATTTGAGCCCAAGCAGGTTAGTTAGGCTTCAGAGTCTATTCTGTTACTGCCTCTCATGACACCATATTGGCTTAGACATAGAATTTTTTCCTTGCCTAAAATTATGTTTATATATATATATTTTTTTTTTTTTTTAATGGGGTCATATGGATTTTTCATTCAACATAATATTAGGAATATTTTTCTAAGTTTTCATAAAGAAAAAAACAAAGTTCATTGTACTAAAAGCACAGAACCAATTCAGAAGTTTATCCTGCTTTGTAACATAATTTCCTTCGGGAAACTTATAGCTTGAGACCCACAGTTTAGTAGGAGCATTATCCCCAGATCTGAGGGACATAAGGCAATTATTTAATTTCTTTAGACTCCTTTTATTCTCTCACTCAAAAATGAGGGTGACAAGTTAGGTGGTCTCCAGATTCTATGCACTATGCCTAGACATACAAAACATTCAAAAATTCTTACTGAGCACCACTTTAACAAGGGTAAAGCATGTACATGCAACATAGGTGCTCAGCAGGAACAAGGACAGGCTTCACAGTGTTTGTGTGGGGCAAAAGGAAGTATTTTCTCAAAGGCACCTACAAGAACTTTAAGGTGGGGATAAGGGCTTGGGCAAAGGTGTGGCTGCCCAGGGGCCATCCAGATGTAGGATATGCTGGTTCCCAGTGCCCGTCTCCAGCAGTGTGTCTTACCTCTCTTCCCACACTCTCCCTGCTCCTTTTTCATGCCCCATATTTGTTTCCACACTTTCTACCATTTCTCTTTCTTCCCCTACCAACTGTGAAGCCCACATGGACCTGCCCTTTCTAAGTATCTCATCTCTTTAGGGCCCGGCTCTAGATATATCACAATCAGAGGTGATATTTTAAATAGTTAACAAGCAATAAGAATGGATGTCAGCTATAGTGCTAAAGTGAGGTTCTGTGGCCCCCTGTGGTGAGAGAGGCCCAGGAAATCCCAGGGGACGGGCCACACGGTTAGAATGGCAGGGTCGGTGGCCGAACAGAAGGGACCGACCCAATCAGAACAGATAAAAGCTGTAACCAACTAGTGTGCCCATCCTGGTGTGTACCACATGACTATAAATCCTGCTCATAATCAAAAAGAATTACAAACAAGATTAAATCTTATTAAGTCTTATGGATTAAATCTCATGTATGTATATACATAAATATAGATATAGCTATGCACAACAGCTGCTTCAAAAAAAATCTCTTTCCTCTCTCACCCTATTCATTTATTCATTTATTTATTCTTTAGAGACAGGGTCTCACTCTGTCATCCAGGCTGGAGTGCAGTGGCTTGATCATAGCTCACTGTAAACTTGAACTCTTGGCCTCAAGAGATCCTCCCACCTTGGCCTCTCAAAGTGCTAGGATTACAGGCATAAGCCACTGCACTCCGCCTCCTCCTCAACTCTGAACTCTAAAAAATTCTGCCTCGAACTCAAGCCAAGCCACTGCCCACTCTGTGTTTACTCCCCTGGTACCCCATGGCTCTCTGGGATGCAGAGATGGGTCATTCTGTACAAGTGGCCCCCATCCTTTTACTTATTCCAAAGAAATCACTTTCCTATCATCTTCACTGCCCCCATCAGGACCACAGAGGCCCAAGAGCAGTTTAGGTGAACGAGGGAAAGGCTGCGGTAGGGGAACGGGGGCAGGGGTGGGGGTCAAAGACTATTCTTCACTGTCACACGACTTCATCTATACCTGAGATCTTCACGATGGCCACAAAATAAAAAAATGAGCACACTATATATAAGAAATATGAAGTTAAAATATTAATATTTGGCTGTTAGTAGAGATATTAGATTGGTAAGAAAAGGACATACCTGTGAGCAAAGGGCCATAAGGCCAGGGCCAGAGTCTACATTCAGTACCATGTCTCAGGGCATGTGTGTATCTTAGAATTGCTGTTCTCCGGGCACAATGAAAACTCACTGTTGTACCCCCTGCATATCCCATACTTCCTTTTGCTAAATTTTAATCTTATGGAAAGGAAAAAATTCATTTATTCAACATAAACACTTCTTAGCACTTAAGATTTCAATATACAGAATAAGCAACTAAGTCATTGAATTATCTTGTGCTATTTTAACTGGTTACTGTGCGTGTGTGCGCGCATCTGCGTGTGTGTTTGTGTGTGTGTGTCTCTCTGTGTGTGCGGTGGCGATGAGAATAAAAAGAAAGAAAAATAACTAGCTAATTACGTCCAAGTATAAACATAGCAAAATATATTTTCTTTTACATAAATATCCAGTTTTGGATTACTCAATTAAGAAAGCAAATCAGCCTAAAATAAACAGACTGAATGAGTTTCCTACGTTAACTCACATGATTCCTCTGAAACTTCCAAAACAGTTTTCTGGGTATCATAAACTAAGGGTCCTTTGCATAGCATGGATCGCATAATATATTTGACCTAGAAAACAGCCAGAAAGCCTTAACGGGAGAGAAATATAGCAAAAGAATTACAGTTAAAAGTAATATAAGTTGGGCCGGGCGCGGTGGCTCACGCCTGTAATCCTAGCACTCTGGGAGGCCGAGGCGGGCGGATCGCTCAAGGTCAGGAGTTCGAGACCAGCCTGAGCAAGAGCGAGACCCCCGTCTCTACTAAAAAGTAGAAAGAAATTATCTGGATGACTAAAAATATATATATAGAAAAAATTAGCCGGGCATGGTGGCACATGCCTGTAGTCCCAGCTACTCGGGAGGCTGAGGCAGGAGGATCGCTTGAGCCCAGGAGTTTGAGGTTGCTGTGAGCTAGGCTGACGCCACGGCACTCTAGCC
>RJWJ010010091.1:0-47965 GCA_004363605.1 Indri indri | reverse complement strand
TCCCAGCGGGAGAGACTGGCAGTCAGCCCAAAATATGTGTGCTGGGAGGTGCTAAAAACTAAGGAGAAAACTAATGTAGGGCAAGGGTGGCAGAGAACGGGGCATCATTCTATACGTGGGGTCAGAGGGGGTCGCTGGAGCAGAGAACTCAAGGAAGTGGTGGTTGAGCCGCGACAACGTCCGGAACAGTTCCAGACACAGGGAGTTGATGTGCAAAGGCCCCGGAGCAGAAGCTGCTGGGCAGTCAAGGAATAGCCAGGAGGCCTGACCAGAGGAGGAGAGGAGGGAGCAGGAGGTCGGGTCCCAGGACCTTGCAGGCCGGGCTAGGGACTTGGGACTTGACTCTGAGGGAGATGGAGCTCACTGGAAGGTTCTGAGTGACGAGTTCTGCTGTGCTCAGAGGATCGCCCCGGGGCTGTAGAAGAGTCAATAAGAGCAGACGGGACCAGAGAGACGTCTGCAGCAGGTGCTCAGGGGTGGTGGCTCGGACTGAGTGGGAGAGCCAGTGGGGTTCACCAACAGCTTGGAAGAGCAGGGCTGGGGGATTTAGGATGGCTCCAAGAGGGAGAGGAGTGAGTTTGCCATCAGCTGAGATGGGAAGGCTGGAAGGAGCAGGTTTGGGGCCGGGAATTAACAGGTTTGGCTTATTTAAGTGGCTTGTTAGACCAGTAAGTGGAGACAGCCAGGTAGTACTCCTGGCATTCCAGGTGGCTCACAGGCTGGAGTCAGCGGGTGGGTCAAATAGACAAGCCCGCGAGCCTGGGCGGGGATGCTGGGGTGCGGCTGGACCAGCCCACTGGGAGAGAGGGCTGAGAGCTCAGGTCCTGGAATCAGTGACCCTGGTTTTTATCTAGTTCTGCCGTGTCCTCCCTGGAGAGGACATCATCACCTCTCTCGGCCTCTATTCCCCCATCAGGAAATGGGCTGACGGACCTCACAGGTGTGCCGAGGGTGAGGTGTGGTGGCCATGTGTACGCGGTGCCTGCACCCAGGACGCCTGCTGTTTGCCACTGGACTCTCCCATCCCAGCTCACCACGCAGCGGGCAGGACAGGGCCTGCGTGGAGGGGCTGGGGTCTTGCAGACAGCCTCGAAGGTTGGTGGAGGTGGGAGGGAAGGGTGTTCCAGTTGGAGGCACGAGTCACCCGGGTCAGAGTGTGCCAGGGCCAGGAGATGCAGCACAGGGGCCGAGGGTGGGGCAGAGGCATGTGCGGTGGCCCTGCCAGGTGGGCATGTGGCTGCCAGGCTGAGCCTCTTGGGATTAGGTGACCAGGAGCCATGGAGGGCGCTGAGTGGGGGAGTGACAAGGCCGCTGGGATCTCACTCCTCAAACCTGGCGGGGCCAAGGGCTTGGTGCTTGCTTGCTGACGGGCTCCTGCCCAGTCTGTCCGGGTCTGAGACACTGCCCCACGCATGGGCCCCTCCTGTCCATTTCCAGGGGCTCTCGTGAGTCACCACTGCTTGAAGCAGAGAGGGGACCTCAAGTGGATCTGGACGGATCTGGGAACGGGGGCTCTGAGGGGTCGAGGGCTTTCCCAAGGTCGCCTCTGGGTCTGTCTGTGTTGCTGGAGAGGAACACCCTGGGCTGCCCAGTTTGCAAAGAAGAGAGGCCGTTGGGCTCCTGGTGTGCAGGAAGGCTGTGCGGGAAGCAGGGCCCACGAGCACAGCGGGAGGCAGAGGGGAGTGGCGTGTGCAGAGACTCCAGGTGAGGGAGGAGGCTGGGGGTGCCAGGGCACTAATACGGGTAGCCCACCCTCCAAGGAGGGCATTAATCCATCCATGGGGGATCCGCCCCCATGCCCCAAGCACCTCCCTCCAGGCAGCCTCCAACATGTGGGATCATTTCCAACATGAGGTTTGGAGGGACAAATATCCAAACTACGGCAGTCACACACGGTGAGCAAGTGGCAGCAGAACTGGAACATAGGCCCAGCCGGGAGAGGAGCACAGCCCCAGCTCATGGCACCTGCTGTGTTCCGGGTCATTCTGTGGGGCCTGCTGACTCTGAGTGCCAGGGGAGGAGGCTGAGGCTGGGGACAGGGTGGGAACCGAGGCCGTCAGAGCCAGCGGAGCTTCCACCACATCTGGGGAGGCCACTGGCCCTGACCTTGCTAATACTGCCCTGAGAGGCAGTGTGAGTCCTGGCAGAGTCAAGGCCGGGGGCATGGCCTGGGCATGTCTCCCAACCTCCCTGAGCTTTCTCCTTACCACATGTGGGTGTGGTGATGCCCACCTTCAGGGTAGCTTCAGGCGCCTTGGAGCCCAGAGCCCTGCGCCCTCACTCTGATGTGCCGCCTTGCTGGTTTCTGCTCAGCCGAAGCCTTCACTCTGCCCTTCCAACTCTTTGACCTGGGAAGCCCCTCTGCCCGTTGCTTTGGCTGGAAAGGGGGCCAAGGCACCACAAGCTCTGGCACAGCCTGGGGATTATAGTGAGAATCAAATGAACCCATGTGGAGTGTGAGAGCCTCGTGGGCTTCCTGAGCACCTGTGTGCATGGGCCACTGGAGCCAGGACGGAGCCTGCCCTGTCCGTCGCCGTGCCCATCCTCAGCACCTCGTCCTGCAGACCTCCCGGATTGCCAGACCAGCACTAGCCTGTCCCATTCTCCCTCAGCCTGCTGGGAGGGCTGCTTGCCCAGCCCCCTCTGTCCCCAGCACTCACAGGGGCCGCTCCCTCTGGGGACATTGTTGGGTGAACAGAGCTGACTCTGGCTGTGGCCCAGCCAGGGGTGACGGCTCCCTCAGCCCCAGCTGTCCTCTCTGAGGGGGTCCAGCCAGTGTTGGGTGTCTAGGGCGCTGGCTCCCTTTTCCGCCGTGTGTGGAGGAGGCTCCCCCTGCTCGCTGCACCGTGGGGACCGGCACAGGACGGGCACACGGTGAAATTCACATGGGCTGTGAAAACTGTCAGACCCAGGCAGAGAGGTGGGCGCTGAGTCCAGATGTGGGTTCCCATCTTGCCTCTGTGGTTTTGTGGCTGTGGCCCAGGCTGGTCACCAGCCCTCCGAGCCTCTGCTTCCCATCCATGAAATGGGAGCAGTTGTACCTACCCTGGGGGGGCTCAGTGGATAGGCAAGTGGCGCCCACAATGCCCTCAGTGTGGGGTGGTGCGGATGTGGCCTCAGTGTGTGCAGTTGCATGTGGCATTTATGAAGCACCTGTGGAACCCAGCTCCGGCTAGACACTGGTATCCAGCTGTGACTTGCCCCCAGGGCCCGCCCTTCTCCCCAGGTTGGTGGAAGCAGCTGCAGGAGGAGCTGTGGTCTGGCCTGAATACTGGGTGCAGGCTGGGACCCCTATTACATTTAATGTCCTGGCCCTCTGGGGGAGCACGGCTGAGACACCCCCCCAGGACTCCTAATCCATCCCTCTCCTGTCACAGGTGGGGAAACTGAGGCCTACAGAGGCCGGGGCTTGAGGCACAGGTCTGACGCCTCGCCACTGTGTCCCGGCACTCATCTGCGGTCTGACGTTCACAAGGTTCTCACGCTCCCCGTGGGTTCATTCGATTCTCGCTATAATCCCCAGGCTGTGCCAGAGCCTGGCCCCTCGGCCCCCCTTCCAGCCAAAGCAACGGGCAGAGGGGCTTCCCAGGTCAAAGAGTTGGAAAGGCAGAGTGAAGGCTTCGGCCGAGCAGAAACCAGCAAGGCGGCACATCAGTGTGAGGGCGCGGGGCTCTGGGCTCCAAGGCGGCGTTTGCCGCCACGCCCTGCAGTTACCCCGAAGGTGGGCATCCCCACACCCCTGTGTGGTAAGGAGGAAGCTCGGGGAGGTTGGGAGACATGCCCAGGCCATGCCCCCGGCCTTGACCCTGCCGGGACTCACACTGCCTCCCAGGGCAGCATTAGCAAGGTTGGGGCCGGTGGCCTCCCCAGATGCGGTGGGAGCTCCACTGGCTCTGACGGCCTCGGTTCCCATCCCACTTTGGCAGCAGCCACTGGGGGACAAAGGAATAAATGAACCTAGGAGAGGCGTCGTGCCCGGCACACACAGAGGTCACCCGGTGTCATGTGGCCCCTGCCCTGGTCCGTGGTTCGGTTCTTACTACCCTGCATGTCGGGCCCGCAAGTTCTTTGCCGCTGTGTAGCACGCAGCACCTCTCCTCGGCTTCCAGTAACGTGTTCCTCGTGTCCCCCTAAGCCCTGAACCACCCTAGCCCTGTATCTCTCACATGTGCCTCGCAGCTCTCCCGGCCTCCCCGCTGCCCGGGCCCAGGCCCAGGCCCACGCAGTCAGCTCGGCTGCCATGACAAACCCACAGATCAGGGACCCCAGTGGTAGAAATTCATTTCTTCACAGTTCTGGGGCCTGGACCTCTGAGACCAGGGTGCCAGCACGGCTGGTTTCTGGTGAGGGCCGTCTCGCGGACATCTTCTCTCTGTGTCCTCACGCAGCAGGAGAGAGCACAGCTCCATGAGTCTCTCCTCATGAGGACACTGATCCCACCGGGAAGGCCACACCCTGTGACCTCCCCCAAGGCCAGTTAGCCCCAGAGGCACCGTCTCCAACACATCACACGGGGGGCGGGACTCCCACAGGTGAGCCCCCTTCTCAGCTGCTCGCCCCACCTGCCACACCCTCCTCCTGGGCACGCGTGGCCCTGCGGCAAAGAGGAACTAGAGGGACCTTAGTGACTACCTGGCCTTGGTGCTCCTCGGGGAGGGCGGTGGTTTCCGCAGGGCTGTGGAGCGAGCGCTGCCTGTGGGGGCTGCAGGGAGGGGCCCATGCCTGGGACTGGACTTGAGGGAGGCTGCGGACAGTGGCTGAGGCCATGGCCAGAGGGGACCTGGAGGCTGTGGCGAGGTCTTGGGCCTTGACTGAGGCCGGCGGCTGGGGTGGGCCCCCAGTGCAGCGGCGGGGCCAGTGGGCCACCCCAGGCAGGGTGAAGGTGAGGCCGTGTCCTGCACAGACCGGCATGGGCTCCAGGCCTGGAGACTGATGCAGGGACCTGCCACCATCAGTGGCTCCCCAGTCCTGGCACTGGGCACAGGACCTTGTGTGTGCAGCGCTGGCCCTGCATGGCCCACAGAGAATGGACAGGGACGGGGAACACCCCGCTGTGGCCTGTCCCCCAGAGAATGGCATGGAGTCGGCAGCTCTGTGTATGAGGAGGTCCCGCCCTGTGCCCAGGGATGCAAGGTTAGACAAGCCTGCCGCGCGGGATGAGGCAGATCAAGTGACTCATTTTGTACAAGTTATTTTTAAGGCTTCAAAGGCTGCGAGGAAGCCGCCTGACAGCAGCGGTAATTAGCCTCGCTGTGCGGAGCAGCCCCCGGGCTCCAGCAGGTGCCGAGTCCTGGCAGCTCTGCACGGCCAAGGAGCAGGGCCGTGCACCCGGGCACCCCCCGCCAGGACAGCCCCCAGCCCCTCCCTGTCACACAGGACATCGAGAGCCCAGGGCCTCATGGCCAGGCCTCCGTGCCTCTGGGAGTCCACAGTTTCCAAGGCTCACCTCGGTGCCCATCCACCCCGCTCCCTGCGGAGCTCAGTGGTGGCTCTCGGTCCCCACCCACCTGCCCCTCTGCACCCTCCGCTGATGCCCTTCCTCACCAGGGGATTTCTCCAGCTGGCTGGGGACAGGGACAGGCCTGCCCGCCCCTCCCCGCCACACTCCCTCTTGGTGCCCTCATTCCAATCAGGCAAATTCTGTCTTTACCTGTGTCTAGGGACCATCTCCGGCCTGGAGCTCGCTGCTGGGCCCTGGTGATATCCACCCACCTCCGCTGCATCTTCGAGGGTGTCTGCTGCTGGGCGTTTCTCAGACTCAGTGTGCCCACAGGGGAGCCCAGCTCACCCCCAGCCTGCTTCCCCCTCCCTGCCCCACGTGGGTCACCGTGGTGGCCGTCTTCTTCTCAGGAGCCAGTCTGGCCCATTAGTAAAGACTGCCGGCTCTTCCTCTTGGCCAGAAACTGAGCGCGTCCTACCCTCACAGTGGTCCCACCTGCTCCGGGCTGCCATCCAGCTTGCCCTGGTGGCTGCTGCAGCCCTCACTGCCATCTCCGCAGCCACCAGGTCCTCAGTCTCTGCTGACCCCGCTGCTCCCACACCCCAAGCCCACGCCTGCTTTAGGGCCTTTGCCCCTGCTGTTCCCTCTGCCTGGGATGCTCCTCCCTGACGGCGGCTCCTTACCTATGAGGGTTTTGCCCAAGTGCCACCGTTAGGACACGGGATCTAAAATTTCGACAGGCCCCTCCATTTCATTTCCTCTTGGTCGCTCCTTTCTCATTATCACATATCACCGAGTCATTAATCCTGCTTCCATCTGCTTCATCCGTAAAGAAATCCACACAGACAAGGACTTTTATTGATTACTGATGTATCCCTGGCCCGAAGACAGGGCCTGGCACCGAGTGGGTGCCCAGTAAATACTGGTTGAACGAACGAGTGAGAAAATGCATTGGTGGCTGCGCCCTCACCTTCCTGGCAACAGTCCGACTGCCTGAGCACAGGCTGTGTGGACGTGCTCCGGCCGACGGCCCGGCTGACCCAGCCTGTCGGTCACCCGCTAACGTGCCAGACGTGAATGCTGCTATCCTGACCCCTCACACCAGGCCACCTGCCAGCGGAGTACAGCTGGTGATCTTGGCCGAGGCCACCTCCAGCCTGGGTCTTCCTGCTGGACCCCTGGCCCAAGCCTCGCCTGAATTCCTGCCCCCAGTACCATGGGCTCTAATAAAATTGCTCTTTTGCACCACGAAACCTTGGGCAGTTTATCTCTGAGCAACAGGAAATGGCTGTGGGTGATGGGCAGCGGCTACGGACCGGCTTCGGGCCACAGCCAGGACAACACCTGCATAGGCTCTGTCCTGTCGTGGAAGGTGCGGATTTGGCACCTGGCATTTCGTCCTCAGCCTCTGGGTCCTTGGCTGAAGTGGCAACAGGACAGGAATTATTGCATCAAACATCCTGTTACAAGATACTAGGTTAAATGCTTTACAGATACTTCTTTGTTGGAGAACATCGAGAATAATGACAAACACTTACGGAGTGGTGGCCCTGGGCCCAGCCTCATGCTGAGCACTTACAACCGTCCTGTGGTCACATCTCAGGACAGCCCTGTCGTGGCCCCATTTCACAGGTGAGGAACCCGAGGCCCAGAGGGATCAAGCCCGCCAGTTCCCCTCCCAGAGCCAGGAGGCCCAGACCCACCTTTGTCCAGCTCTGGCCCCCGAGGAACTGCCTCCCCTCAAGTCTCCTGGTGACAATTTGTGGCCACGTCTGACTCTGAAGGTGGAGACTGTTAGGTCCAAAGCTGAGAGAGACACACACACGAAGCCTCATGTGTAGCAAAATGCTGTTTATTTTGGGCATCTGGGCGAAGATGGGTGGAGGCCAAAGAGCGTCCACCCTGAGGGAGGGGGAAGCCTTGGGTTTATAGAGGGTTTCTCCGGGGAGTGTGAGTACCTGGGCCAGAACAGCCGTTGCAACAGAAATTTTTTTTTTTAAACAACCAATTTCTGGGACCTTCGGGTCAGTCTCATCCTGTAGAGATAAGGGAGGGGGTAGTTCCGTCCTTATCAGGGGGGATGGAAGTGCTGGCTGCAGCTGTCTGTTAGGGTTACAACCTCTGGGACTCCCCAGACCCCTGCGGCTATTGTCTCACAAGCCCAAGTTTTGCATTAACCACATTCTATCCTGTACATACTTTTCAGGTTCCCACCTGGAACAAACCTAACAGAGACCACGTCTCCCCATCTTGCCCGGCTGGCCAGTGGGTCTTGGAAAAATCCAGTCAGGTTTGGGGGGATGTGGTGTGGCGCAGTGACGAGGACGTGGCCTCCTGACGTGATGTCCCAAGTAAACTACTCCGTCCTGCCCGCGTTTCTTTCCTGCGTTCGTGATAAATCACCACAAACCGGACCATCAGGCAGCAGAATTCATTCTCTCACAGCCCGGGACCAGAAGTCCAAACGTGAGGTGTCACTGGGCCACGCTCCCTCCGGGACTCTAAGAAGGATCTTTCTTGCCGAGTTCGGGCCTGGGCAGCCTCGCCCTCCTCACCTCGCGGCAGCATCGCCAGGCTCTGCCCTCTCCCGTGGTTTCTCTGCCCATGAGGACACCACATTGGGTCCCCCTTAATCCAGTCTGGCCTCACCTTAGGTCCCAATTACATCTGCAAGACCTGTTTTCAGCTAAGGGCACAGTCTGAGTGTCCGGGCGGACTCGACTGGGGGTGCCATTCACCCCGGGACACCCCCTGGGCCCCCTCCCTCGCCTGCCCTTGGAGGCCGATGTGGCCCCCTCTCCTGAGGCAAATGCCCTTGAGGGGTACAGGGATTTCCTGCAGTCCCCCGGGGCCCATCTGCCTCGAGGCTGACTGGAGTGTCTGGGATGGGCGAGGGCCTTCCCGAGGAACATGCCGTGTGCGCATTCTCAGTCACAGGTGGCTGCTCCCAGAACCACACTTTGAGGACCACGTGCTAATGCAATACCTTTGTGGGGGTAGGGGGAGTGCAGGGCCACCCAGCCCTCTGCCCAGCCAGTGAAATTTGGAGGCAGAGCTGTGACTGCCCCAGCTTGCGCCACCGTGAATCCTGCTGTGAAACCTGCTTACACACGTAACATGTGTGACATGCACACACACCCACAGCACTTGTGCACACATATGGCATGTATGCACTCCCACAGTGCATACACATATACTAACGTGTACACACACATGTGCTAGCAACACTTATGCACACAGAACCCACACACGCAGCACGTACCACCAGATATTGTCCCTGCTTTGAGCTACTACGGGACCCTCTGTTGCTTTTTCTTCCAATAACTGGGCAGTGCTCTTGCAGACACGGCCACCCACTGGCCCCTCAGCTGACCAGCAGGAGGGCACCGAACGCAGCTCAGCCAGGCTTCATGCGGGTCAGCCGGGCGCAGCCTCTGCCCTTGTCCTGCTCACAGGCTGTGAGGGAGTCAGACACGTGAGCAGGCAGGGCCACCCCGGGCCACCCAAATTGGTCCAGGGGCAACACCGGTGAGCCCACAAGGTGCGTGTGGTGACCTGGGGGGAGGCCCCAGGCTGGGAGGGGCAGGGCATGCAGCTGCAGGGGCTGAGGCACCTGCCCTGATGGGCACAGGTGTGGCCGGAGGGGGAGTGGAGACCAGGTGAGTCAAGCCCCTGGTGAGGGCAGAGCAGGGTGCAGGTGAGGATTCAGAAGCTTATTTTGCAGGCCTGGGGCAGGGGAGTGGGCAGGGGGGCGGGCAGGAGTGCCCCCCCCCCCAGCAGCACAATGGCAGCATTCTTCCTCAGCTGGGCGCTGGCCCCGTCTCCTTTTGTCTTTTTAATCCCGTGGGCAGGGCCCAGAAGAGGCCATAGATAATTGGTTTTCTGCTCTGTCCTACCAGCATGTCTACACCCGGCTGGGGGAAGAGAGGTCAGCGTGTGCCCCGGGTCAGCAGAGCCCCTGCCCTCGGCCCCACCTGCCACATTGAATGCTCTCATCCTCTGGTCAAGGACGTGTGCCCTTGAAACGGGAAGTGCCGTCTGCTGTCACAAGCACCCAGCTGTGCCCAGGCCTGTGGCTGTCAGGGGAGCCCCAAGGAGGACCTCGCTCTGCTGGATGCCCTGGGAACAGAGGATGCCCCTCTGGGTTTGACAAAAGAACAGTGTTCTTAGGAAGTAGGGGAGGGCAGGGAAGCCAAGGCTGTCCCAGCTGAGGGAAGAGGCAGAGAGACTGCTGGGGGAGTCTGGAGGAGCCCAAACGCAGACACATAAACCTCCCCACTCAAGGCAGGAAGGACCAGTGCACAGCAAACCTGCTGGGGGAGCGCGAGGTGGAGGCGGTGCAACCCGGCAGGCTTCCGGGAGGAGGTGGCATCTGAGCCCTGGTGTGGTAAGAGGGGTGGCCTCTGGGAAGAGGCCCACCTGGCACTGGGGCCAGGAGGCCCTTTAGGGGCTGGGCCAGGCCCCGAGGACTGAGCCCCTTTGTGTCCCAGTGGCCTCCCTGGCTCTCCACACCTCTGGCTCTGTGCCTACATCCCTGCCCCCAGCAGCCAGGGCACTTGCCTCCTGCTAGGAGGGGCTCTGGGGCTGCAGTCTACAGAAGCAGAGCCTGAGGCAGAGGTTCCCGTGCAAGGAATGTGTTTGGGGGCAGAGCAGGGAGCGGGGACATGAGACCAGGAAGGGGAAGAGGCCACTGCAGGTGTGTGGTGAGCAGTGGCTGCCTCAGGTGACTGGGCCCAAGGCCACGGGGCACCTCTGAGCATAGGCAGGACATGCCTGGTTGTCATTCCACCCAGGGCCAGGGTGCTGGGAAGTTACCAGTGCATGGCACATGCCACCCTCATGCTGCCTGGCACATCCATGCTGCCCTCACCAGCCAAGGGGGAGCCCTGGAGAGGGCCCAGGCATGTGCAGCCCAGCACCCTGTCACAGTGGGAGACACTGCCCCCAGCCTCCAGAGGCAGCCTGGCAGATTTCCCGCCACGTGGTCCTGGTGGAAGCAGAGTGCAGGCCTCTCCCTGCCATGGCCGCTGGACTGCTCACGTCTCATCCGCAGTCCTGAGTCTGGTGGCCAAGCCCCTCTCCCCGGGCTCCAATCTGCCCTTCCAGCTCCCGCTCCAGCTGTGCCCATGCTGGGGCGCCTCCCTGCCACTGAGCCTTTGCACAGCCTGTGCCCTCTGCCCGGGACACCGTTTTTATTTCCTGGCCTCAGAAGCATTTGCTCGAACTTCACTGAGAATCCTTCTCCTGTCCCCTCGGTGTGTCATGAACACCTCCGTAATGGCATTCGTCTGCATGTGTGCGGTGTGTGCGCAGTGCACGTGTGCAGGCCCGCCTCCCCCTCTGGATGTGCGGCAGGCCCCAGCCGTGCACCTCTGATCCCCAGAGGCAGCTGCGGCCCAGAGCTCGGGCCGACGTGCAGTGTCAGGTCCTCTGGTTCCAAGCCTGACGCTGACCGTCCCCAGCCAGCAGCTTCTGCTGCACAGACTAAAGACCTCCAGTGTGAGAAGAGCAAGCACAGGGCCCGGCACGAAGTGCGCATCTACCCTTAGGAAGTCAGGAATAATGACTGTGCCCAGAGTTATGGGTGGGGGCATCCCCAGGTGTCAAAGTAGTTCCTCCTCCAAGAGCCCAGGGAAGGAAGCCTCTTCATCCTTAGGGACAAGGGATCTGGAGCACAGAGAGGTCGAGTCATGGGCCCAAGGCCACACAGCTATGAATGGAGAGCCAGGTCTGCTCTGCCGTCCATGCTCTGGGCGTCTCTTCAGTGCTGCTGAGAGACGGGTGGGGACAAGGAGGGGCGGGGAGGGGGATCTGCCGGTAGGAGCCATTCTGGGGGCAATGCGAGCACCACACCTGGCAGGAAAAGGGCTCGGGAGTCTCACACTCTGATTTGGGGAACTAGCCCATTGATGGGGCAGAGGACAGAGGTTGTCACCATGTTGGTTCTGGGTGAGCACTCCCAGCCAGAGGAGCCCTCTCCTCACCCTACGCCTGGTGGGGCTGGAGGCCTCCTGGGCCCCCTCAGTGCTCATAGGCAGTAGGGACAGTGGCTGTAGGGGGCGGATCACTGTGAGGAGCACCCTCCACTCCTGTGGAGAAGGGGGCAGCAGGTCACTCATGTGCAGGTATGTGCACGTGTGCGTGCATGCATGTGCATGTGTGTATGTGCACATGTAGGCACACATGTGAGGGTGTGCACGTGTGTTGTATGTGTGCATGCACATGTGAGCATGCATGTGCACATATGGGGCATGCATGTGTGTTTGTGTGCATGTCTGCATGTGTGCATACATGTGAGTGTGAGGGCGTGCCTGCATGCACACATGTATGAGCATGTGTGTGAGCGTGTGTGTGTGAGCACACACATGCAGATGTGTGAGCACATGTGCACTTGTGCATGTGTGTGCATGTGCGTATGTGAGCACACACGTGTGTGCACGTGTGAGCATGTGCATGTGTGTGCGCACACGTGCATGAGATATGTCCATGCACTGACTGCACTGTGGCAGGCATACTTGCTGATACTCCTGCCCTCTGTGCAAATACCGCCTCCTCTAGGAAGCTCTCCCAGATCCTCTCTGGGCTCTATCTCTGTCCCCCGTGCCTTGCCCTACCACGCGCTCCCTGCATCTCCCCAAGGCCTGGGTCTGCAGGGCCACGGGTGCTGGAGATTATCTGCCGCCGCCAGTGTGGTGGATACCACCTGGGCCTCCCACAGATAAGGGGGCCTCCGGGTGTGACGACCCAGGATCCGAATGTGCAGTCTCTCCCAAGAGCACAGGGTGGCCCCGGGTGGCCTGGGTGTGTCCTCTTGGCAGACAGGTGGTGGCGCCAGGAAAGGGTGGAATTAGCACAAATGCGCTGTTCAGCAACAGCCTTCGACTCGAGTTTCTGGGTCCTTCTCCAGGCAGATTAGCAGCTGAGAATTTTCCGTGAGCAAGCCCCCTCCCAGCGCCCACAGCCGCCCGCGGTTACTCATCCAATCAGCCGTTTCCCCGTGAGATATTAACAAAGTGACTTCCGCAGCCACCGCAGCAGTGTTCCCACTCAGCTGCCTCCACGGCCTAGAGTCCCGGTGCTCTCGATCACACCACCTCCCAGCCCAGCCCCGGGCAATCCTGGCCCCAGACAATCCTGGCCCAGGACAAGGCCTCCTGGTGCTCTCCCTGCCACACCCCGCCACGCCTACCCCACACTGGCAGCTAAAGAGCTCTTCCCAAATGCTTCCCTGACAGGTGACTGCCCTGCTCAACGTGCCTCACTGGCTCCCATCACCCCCGTGTGGAGCGCGAACTCCTGGGCTGGGCGCAGTGGGGGCTGGACCTTCAGGTCTTCCACAGGGACCAGGGGACGAGCCCAGAATCTGCTCTACACTCGATGCTGTCGGTGAACTCGCCACCACCACTGGGTCCAAACCCAGCCCGACCCCTCCCGCGCTGGCCTGGGCTATGGGACAGGCATCTCATGCAGTGTCCTCCCCCCACCCCCCAGGAAATCCAAAGCGTCCAGCAAGTAGGTGCACAGCCAGGGGCAGCTGTGGAGTGCGACCAGGAGCGGTGGTGCTGGCGGCTTCGTCCTTCCCCTCCCAGCTCTCCCACACCCCTTTCCCTAATACACCCTCACCCCCGGTGGCTTCATGTGGCTGTTGATCACAACGTGGCCCAGGGGAACGTGTGGCCCCGCATCTGTGGGACACGTGTAGTACACATGGCATCCACCCAAAGCCGGGCCGGGACCCGAGTGGATCAAGTGTGGCCCTTCCTTGGCACTTCCACATTGCCGGGGGAGCTCCACGGTCAGGGGTGACCTGGGGGCGGCCGTGCTTCCTGCCACGGGGAGCGAGGGTCTGCGTGGGTGAACAGAGGCCAGGGAGAGTCTGGCTGCCCAGGATGAGCAGACATGGGAGAGAGAGAGAAGGGGGAGGGGGAACAGGGAGAGGAAGAGGGAGGGAGGAAGGGGGAGGGGGAGGGTGGGTACGGCTGTGGCTGAGACCCCAGGCTGCCCAGCCCCAGGGCACTGAGCCCTCCCCTGAGGCTGAGGCGCAAACCCCGCCAGGACAGGTGTGGGGCATGTGGGGTACCCAGGGCACAGACGCAAGGGACTCCAGACACTCCTCACGATAAATCACACACTCATGCAGTGTCTCGAAAATCAGCATTGATGAAAACATCATGATGAAAGAAATACCACGATCTTAAATAAAAAGAGGCTCAGACAGGCAGGGATCAGGGTGAGGAGAGTGAGGTGAGCCACTCGGCAGCAGGGTCAGACGTCCTTATTTAAAATGCTGATATTTCCTTCACTGCAGATTTTTCTGCAGTCGCTATTGGTTTTTCACAATTCTGCATTGAAATGTTATGTAACAGCACTTGAGGCCAGTGCCTCCCCCGCCTCCCCTAGTTCTCAAAGAAACACGCCCAGCCAGCCGGACGACCCCGAGGATCGTCGTGTCCACAACGCCACCGCAGGTGTGGCCTGAGAGTGGCTGGGAGGAAACCCTCGCCCAGCCCATGGCGTGTGAGGAGCTCCTGGAACCTACAAAGAAGGCAGCAGGGAAGAGCCATCGCCATGGGACGTGGTCCTGTGTCCACGGGATGTGCCACCTGGGTACCGGGTGGACACCAAGGATGGTGGATCAGAGAGGAAAGGACCCCGTCCTCGACAGTGTAAACTAAAAATAAAATCCTAAGCCCTCCAACCCCGCCGACTGAACCCCCCTCTTGGCCAAGGGGACCCCAAAATACCTTAAAACTGAGTTCTCAGTGACATCCTTATACCCCATCCCTTTTTGTGAACTGGACTGAAGGCCCTGCGCAGCCAAGGCTGAGACGGCCCACAAGCCACTGCTTGCTCACAGGTCACTCTGAGTCCGTATCTGCGGCTGGGGCTCCGATTAGCAAGCTAATCTTGCCTTAAAGCAACTTGCCTTTCTGCGGATGCCGAGCCTTTAGACAAACCTTATTTCTACAGCCAGTCACAAATCAAGGACTCTCTGAACCCACCTATAACCTGTAAGCCCCCAATTTGAAATGTTCTGCCTTTTTGGGCCAAACGGATGTGTAATTTTCATGCATGGATTTATAATTTTATCTGCAATTCTTGTGTCTCTAAAATGTATAAAACCAACTGTAACCCAACCGCCTTGGAACCACTTATTCAGGGCTGCTCGGATTTGTGGGTCTGGCCATGCTCACTCATATTGGCTCAGACTAAGCCTCTCTGAATTATTTTGCAGAGTTTGGGGTTTTTCTCTGTTAATAATCCCTCACTGAGCTGCTGAATTAACCAGCCCAGGGCCACCCTGCCCAGGACTTTGCACTACAAGATTTAGTGTTTCAGAGGCACCTGCTCCTGGCCCCGTCACCCGCCCCCGGGGCCCCCTGGCAGACCAGATTCAAGGGAAAGTCTGTTCTCAGACATGCTGGGCGTGGCCTTGGTCTCTGCCTCCTGGAGCAGGTTTCATGAACAAAAGGTCCATTTTCCCAAGAACATTCCTGGGGCTTACTAGTGCCCACAGGCAGGCTGAGGAGGCATGCCAGGAGAGGGGGGTTGGGGGGGGGTCACCATGAA
Source organism: Indri indri (assembly GCA_004363605.1). Lineage (NCBI taxonomy): Eukaryota > Metazoa > Chordata > Mammalia > Primates > Indriidae > Indri > Indri indri. The sequence goes on along the minus strand of RJWJ010010091.1, from coordinate 32,955 downwards.
ATCATCAGGGCGAGGTGTCCCCAGGGAGAGTTGTCCCCAGGGAGAGTTTCGGGATGTTCTTGGTAGTCCCAGTGATGGGATTGCCACCGGCAACCAGAGGTCAGCAGGGGAGAAGCTGGTGCCCCGCCCCTCCCTCAGCAGGACTCCAGTCCCCTGGGGCCTTGCCGTGCCTGAGAATCCTGCTGACGGCCCTCTGAACCCACATCCTAACTTCATTTTGTGAGCAGCGAGTATTTTTTATAGTTTTAATATAAGCTGAATTTTCCAGGAATGCAGTTATGATATTGTGAAATACATATTTAGTCTTCATTGGTGCTTCCTGGCTTACAGCTTCTCAACCCTTGAATCTGGGGGTGATAAAAGCTTCTTTTGTATGCGAGTGAGATGGCTGGAGGCTGGGGGCCCCTAGGTGGCTTCAGGATGGGGGCTGGTCACCAGAAAGACCAAGGCAGGACTGGGATTTTCAGCCACCCCCCACCTCCAGGCAGGGGAGGGGGATGAGGGTTGAGTTGATCACCAATGGCCAATGATGTCCTCTCAATCGTGCCTACATAGGGAGGCCTCCGAAAGGGGCAGCCTTGCAAAAATAATAGGAAAATACCTAATTGCACAATTTCCTCGGCAACAGTTAAAGATCAACGCTGTGCGCTCTCTCACTAACAGGCGCCCTGCAGGAGTTCTGTTTTGCACGACTTCTGAAAGGAGCTGAATGGACAGAAAAGAGATGTACATCTGTCTCTTTCAAAATTGTTTTTTGAGAATCTGCTTTTACAGAGTTCCTGAGTCAACAGCAGGAGAAGGAGCTACAGCCCATGTCTGGAGGACAGAGTCACATCTCCTGTGAGAATCCCTTCTCCAAGGAAGGCAGGAAACCGAGTCTTGGACTTTGACATCCTTGCAGTTTTTGTTGTCTACCTGCTGCTGCTTTGTTATCAACTGACAGCCAGCGCTATTTTTTCCCTCTTCATCCCCCTTAAAATCAGCCTCTTGGCCCCGCTGCTGGCACCTCTTCTCTTTGTTCAGGATGCCGCTGTCTCCCTGCTCTCTCCCCCCACCCCCTTCCTTTGTCTCTTTCTCTTTTTCCTTCTTTCTCTCTCTCTCCCCCTCCTCTAAAAGGGTAAAATAAACTTTTTTTACTTTTATATGTCTTAATCTCTGCATGAGCAATCTTTCTCCACCCACACTGCTAGCATCTACTAGTCTTTCCACCCTAATGGCCTCCACCAAACCCCCAAGGATTGGCTTTGGAGTAGCTCCGGACAGCTGGACAGGCGGAGGGCCCTGGACGAGGTGCCCAGGGAGGGCTCGGGAGCGCACACCCTCCCACGTACCTTGCCACCTGCACCTCTTCCGCTGGGCGGCTCAGCTGTGTCCTCTGCAATATCCTTTGTGCTTCCCTGAGTTCTGCGAGCCACTGGAGCACGTTAACTGAGCCCAAAGAAGGGGTCGTGGGAACCCTGACTTACAGCCAGCGGGTCAGAAGCACAGGCCACCACCTGGGGCTTGCGACTGGTGCCTGTGGTGGGGGTGTCCTGTGGGACTGGGCCTCACCCTGTGGACTGGCACTGACTCCCGGTGGGCAGTGTCAGAGTTGAGCTGAACCAGAGGAATCAGCCGGTGTCCGCTGCCGAATTGCCTGGCGTGTGCGGAAACAAGCTGCACACCTGGTGTCGGAAATGTTACGTGGAGCGGCGTGTGAGAGGAGCAAAGTGCTCTGGGTGTGTGCGTGAGAGATTATCTGTTAGCAACTCACATGTGGCGCGAGGAAAGACAGCACATGCTTATCTGGGCACTTCGCAAGGCGCTGAGCCACATCACCTGCCGGGCTCCGGCACGTATGTCCGGCCCGTGTGCCAGATGCACCGCCTGCGCACGCGGTCCTGCCAGTGTCTGCGTGCTGGCAGTTTTAAACATCATAACTCACTTCTGTATTTCCCCTTTGTATTATAGTTAAGGCATTATATTGCTTTTAAAAACACATCCTCCGATAGGTTAAATCACTTACTTCATTTCAGGATTATAATCTAGTACAGAGAGAAGGAACGTATGAAAATAATGTTAAAATCTATTATTTTAACAATCAACAAACTACCGTTTACTGAGAACCTGCTGTATGCACCCGCACTCCCTTGAGATGTCGCACGAGACCCACAAACCGGAGGGGTCCCATCCTGCTTGACAGTGAGAAGCCGAGGCTCCCGGAGAGCACGCGCCACACGTGGGGCCCTGGGTGACCAGCGTGCCCCCAGAGCCTGCCCCGCAAACCGTGCCCCAGGGAAGCTGCGTCGCCCGCAGTGTCCTGGGCCAGTTCTTCGGGACAAACACTGTTTTTCAGAGAAAAATCCTCATATCTTTTTCCTCTTTTTTATAGTGTACATTTCTTATGCCAATTTTATCATCATAATAAAGTCATTTGGGAACAACTGACAATAAAGTCAGCAGATAAAATTTGGGAGTAATGAATCATCCTGAAATTGATTGTACCAATGCTCTGCTATTTTCCCTCAAATAGTATTTGTCTTATAAAAATAGGTTACCTCAGTTCGAAAGGAAAGGATACACACAAGCCTACCTTTCTGATTAGAGCCTGTCAAAAGGGTCGCTGGGACCTAAGTGAGCAGGAAACCACCTCGCAAAGCACACGTGGTCTCGGGGAGCTGTCCATGTCACCCACACCTCGAGGCCCTGCTGTGTGATGCGGGCACGTTTTGGATCGCTACGTCTTCGTGGTGGAGTGATCTTTTGTGATTATGTCATTACATAATGTCACTCTCTTAGAGCCGTTTTTATCCGTCGGTCTTTAACTGGTGTATTTAGATTGCTTTCTTTAATGTAGCTCTAAATATGTGACAGCTTAGGTCTGCGATATTGTCTTTTGTTTTCCTTCCTTTTTCTTTTATTTTTTTAAGCTACTAGTTTTGAGATTTTCTTCCTTTTTCCTTTGTGTTTTTTTCCCCATTTTCCTGTGGATTACTTAAACATTTTTTAGAATTCCATTTTGATTCACCTGTAGTGCTTCTGAGTGAGTCTCTTCGTACGAGTGTTTAAATGGCTGCTCTAGGTGTCACAGTACATATGTTACGTGTAACTCGTCACAGGCTGGGCAGTCATTTGACTAGCGTGAGCAAGGTGTGAAACCTTACCTGCCTCGTGTCCCTCTGCCATGTCTCGTTTATAGTGCCATCATCTTACATAGCTCCTCCCCGTACATTGACAGCCACAGCAGACAGTGTATGATTTTTCCCTCAACAGTCAGATATAACTTAGAAAATTTAGGAGGAGAAGGAAAGCACCAGGTTCTTGGTGGGCACTGCACTGGCTGTGACAAGTGCCATTGTTAACTGCCACCTGTGTAAGATGGAGCATGCTGGTTTAGGGGCCATCAACCTCATTCTACGTACAAAGAAACTTAGGCTCAGAGAGGCTAACCCGCCTGTCTGAGGTCACACAGGAATAAACACTGAGCACCTCCAATGTGCCGGGCCCTGTGCTTGGCCCTCATGCTGTAAAAACAGATCAGACTAATCCTCCCTCCACCCAAGGAGCACTTTTTCTTCCCTCCACCCGTCCCTCAAGTAAGGGGGCAGGGAGCTAAAGTTTGAGGGTCCTAATATGTGCCAAGCAGTGAGCTGGGGGCTTGCAAATGGCAGCTCACGTGACCTTTGCCACACCACCGTGGTCAAAATGTGCTGGAATTTGTTCACCTTCTAACCTGTTCGAGGCTGCCTGCTGCTTGGACCTGCTGGCCCTCGAGGTGGCCATGGAAGGAGGAAGAAACCCTGAGAGGGACCCACTGTCACCTCCAAATGACAAGCACACTTGGGCACAGGAACCCATTGTGGGGGTGGGTTTCGTGGTTTCTGGCTCTGACCTTCTTTCTTAGGAAGCCAGTTGTTCCCGTGATGCTTGGAAATTGGCCCAAATGGCACAAACTGAGCTCAGCAAACTCCATGAAACTCATAAAGCAGTTTAAAGCCTGCAAAGTGAATCTGATGGGATGCCTGTAACTTAGTTGATTAAGGAAGAAAATATCCTTCAGGCCCCCTTGGCCCTAACAGGATGCACAGGAATCTTCTCAAATGAGTTATCTTGGAGAGAAAATGTTCACAAAAATGCTTTCAACACTCGGGGGAAGAAGTGAGCTCAGACGAACCTGTGATGAAGTTTGCATAACTTGAGAGCGGGGAGAGGAGCCTTATTCATCCTAAACATAGAGGAGATTTTTCTGAAACTTATTAGAGAATCCCACAGTGGCTGGTGCTCTAAGAGGGCTTTCTTTAGGGTCCTGCAAGAGGCATGTTCTTTGAATGCAAAGAGAAGATTTCAAGCAGATGCAGGGACCTGCGGCTGAAGGATGATAGCAGAAAGGCAGAGGCCACCTGAGGCTCCAGGTAGCCTCACTGCGGTGTGAGAAGCATCCTCAAGCCCTTGCAAGGCCTCCTGCAGCAACTCAGTGCTGGCTTTCTGGAGGGGACAGGCCCTGATTGAGCCCCTTGCAGGAGTGGAGGGAGCAAGATTCACTCATCAACCCCCAGCAGGACCAGACATCTCCTGTGGGCTGAGCCCTTTGCCTGTCAGGGGATGGTGATGTGTTGCTCACAGGCCGGGGGGTGGTGACAGGTGGGGTGACAGCCACCACCTGTGATGGACTGAATATGTATCCCCCCAATTTGTGTGTTGAAGCCCTGACCCCAGTGCCACAGCATTTGAAGGTGGGGCCTCTGGAAAGTGATTGGGTCAGGTTATGGTTTGGCTTATACATTTCAGAGAGACAGGAATTACACGTAAAGTCATAAATCAATACATGAAAGACGTACATTGGTTTGGCCCAAAAGGGCAGGACATCTTGAAGTGGGGCTTACAGGTTATAAGTGGGTTTAAAGGCTCTTTGATTTGTAACTGGATAAAGAAGTGAAGCTTTGTCTAAAGGTTTTGAATGTTTTAGGTTAAGATAAGGAAGTCTGTTAATCAAAGACAAGTCACTGGACATATACTCTGACTCAAGTGACCCGTTAATTAAACCGAGGGCCTGCAGGTGTGGTGCAAGCTTTGTCTTGCACGGCCTCAGGCCTGGTAATGAGTCACAAAGGACACCCCCAAGCAGGGAGGGGGCATGACCAGGGATGTCTCACCTCCCTTCTCATGGCCAGAAACTCAGCATTAGGGTATTTCTGGGGTCCCCTTGGCCAAGAGGGGGTCTATTCCGCCAGCTGGGGGACTTAAGATTTTATTTTAGTTCACGATATAAATTTCGGGGTGACACATTCAATCCATAACAATTACGAGCATCAGTGTTAATTTTTCAGGTATGGGATGTTTCAGAGGACTGAGATTAAAATTTTTAGGGACCTGGGGTTCGGTGGGAGGGTGTCCTGGGCTTTAGGGGATACATGGCGATACATTCACAGGTAACTGACTTTCAAAATTTGCACAGAGAGGTAGACAGCATGGTGAACTGTTGAGCATCAGTGAATCGGGGTGAAGGGTAGGTGCTGGTGCTTATTATGCTATTTTTTCCCACTATTCTGTGGGTTTGAAATGTTTCAAAAGAGCCAGTCAGATCAAAAGCAGTAGGGCCTGCCCGGAGCTAGAGTATGAGTGGATTAATCCTCCCTTCAGCCCCAGAGCCTGTGTGTGGAGCCCAGGGGCCACTTTCCTCCCAGACCAGAGCATCTGAGGCTGCCCACAGGTGGAGGACCCTGTGGAGAGGGGTGCAGACTAGGAGGGGCCCAGGGACACTAGAGGAGACCCAACCTGGGGGCAGTGTGGCTTAGACTGAGTCAGCCCAGCTCAGGCACAGACAGTCAAAAGTGGCCCCTTGGGACTCCCACTGCTTCAGGCCAACCCAAGGCTAATCCCACTTGGGTCAGCTGGTCCCTGCAGACTCGGGAGCTGAGTAAACACACGTGTGTGCCACTGAGGGCTGGGGCTGTTTGTTACATGGCGACGTCAAGCCTGTGGGTACCTGCTGCAGAGTCCCCTCTGCCACCCCAGGATGCAGACGCTGCCCCAGAGCCCCATCTGCCCACCAGGGCAGGAACTGGGTCGAGGACGTCTCGGGCCCTGCCCAGCCATAGGCCCCCGTGCCCGCCTTGCTGAGGGTCCTCACTCACCATTCTTCCTCCCAGTGTGTCCTGAGCACCCCCTCTGCCACGCCAGTGCCAGGCTCACTCCATGCCTACGGTCCTGGGACTGGGGGGCCCTTCACGCCCAGAGTGATGCAGCAGGTGAACAGAGGTGCAGGCACTTGTTTCTCTGCAGGACGGTCCTTCTTCTTCCCAGCGATGATCAGCCCGAAGGGCGTGACGGCGGCTGGGGGCCGAGCAGGCCGGCATGATGGCGGGGGCGTCTCACGTTCTCCCGGAGATTCTCAGCCTCCCCCGGAGCTCAGGACAAGCCTCACGCGGGTTGGTCAGCAGCGTGGGGCCCTGTGGGGACTGTCCACGGGCCCCGTGGGCCTTTTGTCCAGTTTCCCCATGCGCATGTGTGTGTGCACCGCTGCTAGCAGGCTCCAACGTTTGGAGAGATTAGAAATCACAAGCTAGAATGGGAGGAGAGGGCTTGTCTAGGGGCAGGGTTAGAGGAGGTTTTGTTTTCTTTCTTGTAATTTTGCTCGCTCCGATACTCTCTGCAATGATCATGCCACTTTCTAAAACAGAAATAAAAAGATGATTTTATAGAGGGAGGCCCAGCCTGGGGTTGGTGAGGACACTCCGCTGAGGATGGCACCCAAGGCATGCTGTCCCCGAGTCAGGCTCTGGGGCCGCGGCAGCACAAGCTCAAGGAGGAGAAGCCAGAGAAGTTCTAGGGAAGAGCCCAGCACGTCCAGGGCCTCACCCTGGCTCAGCCCTGCCAGGGTGGGCGACGGGGCAGGGACTGTGGGCCTCAGCCTCCGGTTCCCCACCTTTTGCTGACCATTGGGGGTCCTAGCCACCCACGGAGGTGCTGGGCACCACACTTCCTTCCAGGGACAGCTGGGTCCAGCGCCCACCTCTGTGTCTTTGTGCCCAAGCACCACCACTGGCCCGCGGGAGAGAAGCAGGTCTCAGCTGGTCCTAGGAGACACTGTGGCACTTCCCAGAGTTGTCTATGGCGTTGGAGCTTAGCTAATGAAATAAAAACTGAAATAGAAGTGTGTGCATAGTCAGAAATCGGAGAGAGGAGGGTTGCCTTGGTGCCTCTGCTCGGCAGAGCCCTGCGGGCCTCACACCTGCACGTAGACGGCTCAGGCAGGGTGGGCTGAGCCCGCGGTGGAAGGAGAAAGTGAACACCCAGCATTTATGTTCTTCCCACCAATGCGTTACTTGCTCCTAGTGCCAGAGAGGAAGGGCCTCGGGGAGGCTCTGGCCTCACCTCCTCTTGCAGACAGGGAAACTGAGGCCCAGGGACCAACAGGACTCTTCCCTGGACAGGGATGCGGCAGAGCAGGTTGGTCAGTCAGACGAAGCAGGTTTGAGTCCAGGCCAGGCCACTGCCCAGCAGTGACCTTGAATTAGCCTGAATGGCAAATCCCACGGCCACCCTGACGCCAGGGGTTGGGACATCAAGGCTGGAGCACGGGCTTCCTCACCCCATCCCAGGTCGTGGAACCTTGGAGCCACCCTCCCCCAGGACCCCTCACCCCTCCCTCCTTCAGGGGTCCCCAGGGGTCTCTGGAAGAGACATTTTCCGAGTAGCCCCCAGGCTCTCAAAGAAGCTCTCTGACAGGCATGCGTGGGGGCAGAAGGGGCTGTCTGCAAGGCCAGGCCCTTGAAACCAGCTGACAGGTGGGGCTGGGGGCTGGGAGGCAGCAGATGCCACCCGCACCTGCGTGTCCCCCTGGGGTGGGTGAGGGGCAAGGTGGGAAGGAGGGCGAGGAGGTTTTCCAGGGAGACACCCACATTTGGAGAACGCAGGGCAGAGGTGGCCTGGCCCCCGCGCCACCCTGTCCAGAGCCGGAGAATCTCCCAGAAATGCCCTGGGAGCCATGCCGGAGCGTTGGGCCTGAAAGCTTGGCCTGTGTCTGCAGCTGTAGCCCCCCAAGGGACAGTGAGTGCCCCAGTCCTGCTGGAGGTTTCTCCTCCGATATGCCAACTCCAGTGGGTTTTGTATTAGGTGACCCGACCACAACCAGCCCCCTCCCTGGGCTATGCTACACTGAGGACCCCAGGCCTGGGTCTCCAGCTACAGCTTGTGACCCATGTGCCCGGTGGTCTCTGAACAGCCTGTGTGGGAGACCCCCCCACAAACCACCATGTGCCCAGCTGCAAGAGTCATCTACACACCCCAATTTCCCTACATTCACCGCCTCAGCGCACCGGCCAGCCTGTCCCCGGGCCTCCAAACCCCAAACCTAGGCCCTGTGCTGGGGCCTCCCTGCCCACCACGTGCCGGCCCCCTGACCTGAGTGTTCCTCTCCGCCCGCCCGGCTCTCTCTGCTGAGTGCGGCCCCCAGGCCTCCCCTCCACCCTCGATAGCAGAGGAGGGAACCTTGCACCTCGGGGCTGGGGTGGCAGAGCTTGCCCACTGCAGGCCGTGGGAGGGACTTTGACTTTGTTCTGAGCCTGACGGGTCAAGCGGCGGGTCCTGGGTGGCGAGGCTGTGGTGCGGTGGACATCTGCAGGACGTGTGGGTGTGTTCTGGCTGCGGTGGCTACCCGACTGCGGGGCTCGAGGTGGAGCGGGGAGACGGCCAGGAGTGCTGCAGTTAGCACCACTGTGCAATAAATGCCTCAGTGGCGGCAGCTCTGAGTGCCAGTCTGTTTTGGTGGGTCCTGATTGTGTGGGTCAGGAATTGAGGGAGGGTCAGCAGGGCTCAATTGGGGTTCCTCCTGCAGTTGCAGCTGGTGTCCAGTGGGGCTGCGGTCGTCTGAAGGCTCACCTGGGCTGGGTGCCCATGACGCACAGACACGGCCCCCGTGGCTGGGGCTTCCCACAGCGGGCTGCAGGGAGCATCGCCAGCTCCCAAGACCGAGGCAGCTGCCAGGTGTCCTCTGACCTGCCTGAGGGTCACACAGCGCCACTTCTGCCACACCTGACTGCGTCCAGGCCAGTCACCAGGGCCAGCCTCTTCAAGGGGAGGGGATTAGACCCCACCTCTCAACAGAGGAGCAGCAGGACATTCGCAGCACCTTGTGCTGCTGCAGAGGAGGCTCTGGCGTACCCCAGATCAGGGAGGTGCTGAGGGGAGCCGGGGGGTGGGGTGCAGGCCGCAGAGGGGGCGTCGAGTCTGGATTTGTCTTGAAGACAGAGCAGACGGGGCCTGCTGATGGACGGTAGTCCCCAGTCATCTGCTGCAGGACCCGTGGGTGTCCTCGGGCCATCCCGCGATGTCTGTGTCGCTGGCACATGGCCATGCCCTGTGGAGTGAATGAACGAATGAGATGAGCCCATCCCAGGCCGGCTCCCAGGGGCAGGTGCTTGCGGAGGGGCTTCCGACCCAGGGAGAGTCAGGCAGACCCTGGGCCCTGTGCTCAGGGGTGCTGCGGACGGTCAGGCAGGGGAGGCTGTGCGCTTTCCCCAGCCTGGGCAACGCACCCCAAGGTGTTGTTAAATAACAGCGTTTGCGCACTCCCTCTTAGACCCTGAGTGGGGTGGGTGACAGTTTTGGGAACCTGCTGCTGCCAGGCAGAGGCTTTAGTTGCTTCTCTGGCGCTCCTGGGTAAACTGAGGTGGCCAGTGCCCAGCATGTAGTAAGAGTGCACCCCTGTCAGCCCCGCAGCCTGAGCCCAGTGTCTGGCCTGTGCCTGGCACACAGAAGGTGCCCGAGTGGCCATTCCCACTGCACAGCACCCAGAGCTGCCTGGGGCCCAGACCGGCACTAGATGGTGCAATGCAGTGGCCGCCAGCTGCTCCCCTCGCTGACGGAGGCACTGGCCACAACTAATGCAGGAAGCTCAGCTGGGACAGGCTGGACCCCCAGCCTGGCATCTAAGCCCTCCCTGAGGTTCCCTGAGCTGCTCTGAGTCAGAGCACTCCTCTGTCGACGGATCCTGCAGACGCAGCCCCGAAGCCTCAAGGGCATCAGAGCCTTCTTCCTGTTGCAGAAATTCACCTGCAAGTGAGCCGCCCACCTGGCCAGCAGGTGCAGGGAGCCACACACGCAAACAAGGGGGTACATCCATTAAGAGGCTGGTGGTGCGGGAAAGCAGTGAGAAGGGGCAGCAACCAGAGGGCTTCCTGGAGGCGGCACTGTTCAGGCAGGAGGTGCAGGGTGGGAACAGCAGCAGGAACAGCATGTGTGCAGTCCTGGAGGCAGGAAACACTGTCCCAGGACATCTGGGGAGTGTCAAGGGAAGCAGGCGGAGGGCTGGTGCGGACACTGGGTCACAGAGGACGGGGCTGTCACCCAGGCACAGGCGCAGAAGCAGAGGCGCTGGAACCGCGCAGGAGGTGTGCTCTGCAACTCAAGGGGCCGGGCCTCCCTGTGCCCCAACCGTCCTGTGAACACCAGCAGCTGCTCAGCATCCCCCAACCCGCATCCTCTTATTTTTGTCATACTGAGGCCACGCTGATTTAATGAGTTAATTCCCCGAATTACTGAATCAATACCTAATTACAACCACACGCAATTCTGACAGCCCTGGGAGCCAGAGTCTGTAATCACTGCATTTGCGGCAGGAAGCTGAGGTTCGGAGAGGTGACGTCGCTAGTCCACGCATGTGGCTACAAGCCGCTGCATTCAGGGGGATCGGGATCTGTTGCCTGAGATGCTCACAAACCAAGAAGAGGGTGCAGGGCGGGAGGGACACGGACTAACAGCTCACAGCCCTGCAGACTGCAGCCTGCATCCTGCACCTTGTACCCCTGCAGTTCTGCGCCCTACGTGCCACACCCCTTCAGCCCCGCACCTCTGGACCCTGCACCCTGCATCCCCACAGCCCCGCACCCTGCACTTCTGCACCCTACAACTTTGTACCCTTCACCCCTGTACCCTGCATCTCTTGCTCCAGCCTATTTTTACGCGCCAGGAAGGTGCTCCCAGAGGCACATAATCAGTCCCCTCTGGGAGCAGGAGCTGGGAGCAGCAGGAAGGTGTGACGGCCTTTCATCCCTCTCCATTTAAGGCAAACTTTAGGGGAGTGTGGGCTGGAGGGGGCTTGGAACTGAGCTTCCATTGCAGGCTGGGCTCTGGGGGCTGCCGTGGGAAGGGGTGGGGGCGGAGACAGGCCCCTTGAAGGGCAGCGTCCTGTGGGGGCAGCTTTCCGCTGGGACAAGAAGGTGATGGTTTCGTACAGATGAGATCCAACCTCCTGGGACTCTGCTGGTGACAGACCATGAATCACAGAGGCCCAAGAAGGGCTTGGAGAGCAGGGATGGGGTGGTGGGGGTGGGGGGTCCCAGGGAGCCCCGGGGACCAGAGCCCATGGAGGGGTGTTGGGGGGCGGAGTGTGATGTCAACAGCCACGAAGGCCGCAAGGGCTGAGCCCAGGAGCTCAGGGGGAGGTGGGAGGTGGCAGGTGGCAGGGCCTGGGCTGGTGGGGCTCCCCAGTGACGCTGCTGATGGAGTTCGTATGCACATGCATGCTCTCACACCCACACACTCTCTCACCCACTCACACCTGCTCACACACACTCACACCTGCTCACACACACTCACACATTCATACTCTCTGACATCCACACACTCTCACACCCACACACTCTCACACCCACACACTCTCACACCCACTCACACCTGCTCACACACACTCACACGTACTCACACGCACACACACACATTCATACTCTCTGACATCCACACACACTCGTTCACACACTCACACTCATACCTATACTGACACTCTCACTCACACCCACTCACACCTGCTCACACCCACTCACACGTACTCACATGCGCACACACACATTCATACTCTCTGACATCCACACACTCGTTCGCACACTCACACTCATACCTATACTGACACTCTCACTCACACCCACTCATACCTGCTCACACACCAGCTCACACACATACACACTCACACACTCTCACACCTACACCCACACACACACTCATACACTCATACAGTTATACTCACACTCCCACTCACTCCCACCTACACACACTCTCACACTCACTCATACATGTAATAACACACACTCTCATACATACTCTCACACCCACTCACACCCATGCACACCCACACATGCACACATACACTTATACTCTCACGCACACACATGCACACGCACACACTCGTACGCTTGCACACTCACACGCATACTCACACCCACTTACATAGTCACACATACATACTCACACACTCACACTCAGGCACACTCACATACCCCGCCCCCCTGCTGCCCATCAAGGCAGACACAGAATTGGCTGGGGACACCGTCCAGGCCACCCCAACCCTTGACCCCCCCGGGAACCCGGCTAGCCGAGGGCATGGAAGGGCCACTGCCTCTTCATGGTCTCGTCCATCAGCAGAGCCACAGCCCAGCCCATCGGGGCTTCGACCAGCATGAGGGACGGTGGCTGCGCGGCAGGTGTCGGGCTCCAGCCCCTAGGTGGGGGAACCGGCAGCCTCCTCTTGCCAGCCGGGCACTGTGGGTGGAGCCCGAGCTGCACTCTTCGGGTGCTTGGGGCTGCGTGTGAGTCCTGGGCCCTGGAAAGGGATGGAGCCCTGGGCAGGTGACCGCGGGGCCCAGGAAGGGAGGAGGGCAGCACAATCCCTGCAGAAATGTAAAAACTGGCTGTCAGGCTGGTCAGATGTCCCCGGGGCCCTGGGTGCCCCACGTGCCTCAGGACCAAGGCGCCATCTCCTTCCCAAAGGGCTCCTCCTCCCCAGCCTGGGTACCAAGCCCAGCCCAGGAGCTGCCCGACCCTGGGACTTTCCTGCCCACCTATGAGGGACTCCGCCCGCAGCCTGGGTCCAGCCAGGAGAGAGGGGATGTGATGAGGGAGTAGCCGCACAAATGTCAGAAGGACAGAAGAGACCCTGAGACGGCGACTGCAGGCAGCCGCTGCCGCCCTCGGGCTGGAGGGGCAGCAGGCGGCCACCTGCATGCTGAGGGGGCTGCAGCCCAGACTGCCTGGAAGCCCCTGCCCTGACCACCAGCAAGGACTGGCCAGGAAAGCAGGGCCAGGCTGGGGGAGTGACAAGGCTGGTGTGGGGGGGCCAAGGATGGGGCTGGGGTCACAGCTGTCTGTCCACTGCTGCTGGGAGGACGCGGCAGAGCTGGAGCAAAAGGAACCCCCCTGCTCCCCCCCCCTGCCTCCCCGCTCCTGCCTCCCTGCTCCCATTGCCTCCTCCCTCCTCCCTGCTCTGGCCTCCCTCATTCCCGCTCCTCCTCCCTTCTCCCTGCCCCCTTTCAGGGGGAAACCTGGGAAAATGGACCCACCTCCCCACCCCCGCTCTTGGAAGTCAAATCTTCACCTGGTCGGGACAGGGACAGGGACCCCCCCCGCCCCCCCAGCGGCTCCCTCCTCTGCCACTGCAGACACACAGGGAGGATGAAGCGGGGCTGGGACAACGTTCTGGGAGAAGTGCCTCCCCTGCCTGCTTGCCGCGGGTCCCAGGCCTGGGGAATGGGGTCACCTCAGCAACCCTTGTGCCCCCTCAGGCGTGTGCTGGGCACTCAGAGCGGGCACTGCCAGGCAGCTATTATTATCCCATTTCCCAGAGGAGGAAACTGAGGCTGAGGCAGCCTGCCCAGGGCCAAGGAGGCGTCACTCCCACTGTCCCGCCCGCCCCACCTCGTGGTGGCCTGGTTGCACGTCTGCCCACCTGATGACCGATTAGCCGGGCCATTGTTCAGGAGGGGAAACATCGCGTTTCATTTCCTCTCCATTGTTGGGGGAAGGGCCTGCTCCCCCTTTGTGGCGGGGCTGGATATTATAATTGCCACCGTCTGGGCTAGAAATATGCCAGAGACGCTATTTCCTTTAACGAACCCAGCGTTGGGGAACAGTCGAGAGTGGCTGGCTGTGGGACCATGAGGCCACGGGAGTAGGGTGGGGGCCAGACGGCCTCCCCTCTTCCCCATGCCCACCCCACTTGGTGGGCCCCACTGCAGAGCTGCTGCTCCAGCAACACCGGGAAACCCCAGGTGCAGGCAGGAAACTTGCGGGGTGTCCAGGTCCCGGCAGCCCTCACCCCCTTTCTTGCCACAGGGCTGGCTTGTTGGGCGTTCCCCACCCTCTGCCAGACCTCAGGAAGGGCCACCGCCCCACAGCCCCAGGCTTCAATCCTGCTCAGCTGGAACTCTTGTGGTTCCCACAGGCGAGTGACGGCTCTGGAGAAATGTTTCCTTGCTCTCAGAAAGGCCCAGGAAGAAACGGCCTCTCCCTCCACCTCACGTGGCCACGTCTGCTGCTTTCAGAGCAAGGGCAGCCGCCTCGCAGCCATGAGGGGAATGTGCCGCTGGGGACCCGCAGAGGTGGGACGGGCCTGGGCCTCTGTGCCCTTCCTGTGCCTGAGAACTCGCCAGCCCTGAGCCAGCCCCTCTCAGAACTTCCTGTTAAGTGAGGTGAGACTTAGTCCTCATGTGGATGCCATTTTGAGGTGGGGTTTTCTGTTATTTGCAGCCAAAAGTATTCAGATACCCTCAGAGTCTCCATTTGCAAACGGAGATGACAACAGGAAGGTGTCCCCATCCCAAATAAACTAAAGCCCAGGACCTCCCCCCGTCCATGGCAGGGGACCCTGCTGTTACCTGTCTCTCTCCCTCGGGCATCTAGCAGTCACCTAGCTGGCTAGCCTCTCCCTGCTCCTCTCCGGACCCCCAGCGGTGCCCGTGGGTGTGCAGTGGCAGGGTCCTGGGACCCCTCCCCTCCCTCTGCCCCTGGAAAGCCTGCTGGGGAAGCTTCCTCCTGAAGAAGAGATCGCTCTCAAGATTCGCCTTTTTTATTTTTAGATAGCACGTCCAAGCAAAGTGGTGCGATCTCATCTGTCTGCGCTCACTCCTCTCACCTGGCACCACGTCCTCCAGGCCCGGCTGTGCTGTGGAGCGTGGCAGGGTCTCCTCCTTTCACAGGCTGAGCAGTGCTCCGCCGTACACGCCAGTTTGCCCACGGGGCCCACAGCGGACACACGGGCTGCCTCTGTGTCTCGGCTACTGCGAACACCACTGCAGTAGACCAGGGAGAGCAGACGTCCCTGCAAGTGGCGATGGCACTTCCCGTTGGGGACGTACCCAGAGGGGGATTGCAGGGTCCTGTGGTGGCTCTATTTTAATTTCTTTAGGAACCTCCATAGACGGAGGTTGTCCGGACAGCTGCACCATCCTACGTTCCCGCCAGCAGCAAGGCTTCCCTCTGGCTGCAGCCTCCGCACGGCTCACCTCTTGGCTGTTTCGTAACGACTCTGCCAACGGGTGTGCGGCGCGTCTTCCTAAACAAAGGTCTGTCTGGGAGCGCACACACTGCGCAGTTTTGCCTGGCGGCCCCTTCCCTGTCAGCAATAACAGCTGGCAGGTGGAGAGGTGACACCTGGCAGGTGGAGAGGTGGGGGGGCCCTCTGGGGGAAGAGGGGGCAGGAAGGAGGGGGAGTCAGGGGCCTGAGTGTGACCCCAGCCAGCGCCGCCCCCTTGGGCCTCTCTCTCCACATGACACAGTCCCGGAGTCGCAGAGGACACCTGTCTGGGAAGCTGCGTCCTGAGGGGAGGCCCCAAGCAGGAGCCCCGACAGTCTTCCAGCACTGTGCCCAGCTGACTTCTGCCCTCCCAGTTTCCCATCCCCCAGGGGCGTGGTGGGGCCAGCCCTGCCCTCGGCCACCCTCCCTCAGTGATGTGATCCGAGGGACAGGTGGCATCAATCACCCCCTAATTGAACAAGACCCAGAATGGGCAACTGCTGACCTTCCACCTCCAGGCGCCCGGGAGAGGAGTTAATGTAATTAGGGGTACAGGGGGCGCTGGGGCAGGCCAGGGCCACCAGGAGCCTTGCGGGGGGGTGGGGGTGGGGTGGGCAGCAGCCTGGGACCGCCACAGCCTCTCCTGGCCTCCCCACCGCCACCTGCTCCTAACCGTCCTGGCACACAGACAGAACTTTCTAAACACAAAGCTGCTGCTGTGTTGCCACACCCCAGATCCACCGCAGTGGGACAAGGTCCTGATCCCAGAGACACCTCGTGTGACTCCCACACTCCAGGGCCCCAGGCTAGCGGAGGTCGGCAGGGGCTGCGAGGCCTTGGGGAGGCCCTGGGGTCCCTGGCTGCTCCGTGGAAGGGGCCGCCAAGGACAGAGACTCCTGCTCAGGGCTCCCCTCCTGGCCCCTCCTGCCTCCTGCTCTGTCCACCCGTCTTCCAAGCCTCTTGATGAAGCCCCACCCCCACCTGGCAGCTCAGGAGCTCACCCCCAGCCCCCGCAATACCATCGCCCTGAGCCACTGTGCTTTCCCCTGGCACCGCCGTGGTCGATCCTGACCCAGCTGCCCTCATGCACCCTGCCTCCCATCCCCCCTGTGCTCTTTAGCCAGCACAGGCTTCTGGAAACACACTCCTGGCCCTGCACTGCCACGTGTGCCCACACCCAGCAGCTCTGCCAGGGCCTGGTGGAAGGCACAGGGCTTTAGTGGGCATCACAGCACTGTGCTTTTGCTCGGGCTGCCCCTTCATTGGTGTCCCTTCCCCCTCCTCACCTGCCAAACTCCTATTCATCCTTCAACACCCAACCCTGGTCATCCCTGGGAGGCCTGCCCACCTGGTGGTTGTCATCATGTCCCCAATGTGGGTGTAGGAAGCAGTTTTCACAAGGCCGCTGAGCTGGCCATGCGGGTCTCTGGGGTCCCTCTGCCGGACACAACACACTCCTGGACTCATGGGACCGAGCCCCAAGCACAAGGTGAGGCAGGACATGGGTGGGAGGGGGAGTCATTCCCCGCTGGCCACTGCTCCAGGTGGACCGGAAGCCTCCGTTGCCATGTGGTCCAATGTGAGTCATGAGGCCGCTCTGCAAAGATTGACTCCTCCCTTCTGTGATGAGTCCACAGCCGAGGACCAGCTGTTTCTGCTTCCCAAGGGGCCAGCCACGTCTCGCACCATGCGAGTGAGCAGTCCGCACTCGGCTCTGTGGGGACAGGGACGCCCGCCCCTCTGTGCTGGGGGACGGGGGGGACGGGAGCTTCCAAATGTTTGTCAAGTACGGGAAAGGCAGCCCCTGTGGTGGACAGCTGGGGTCTGGCCTCCCTGGGGTGTGACCCTGGGCGAGTCACTTGACACCTCTGTTCCCCTGAAGACCAAAGAACATAAATCCTGCCAGCCTCTGGGGAAGTGGTGACACACTGCAGAGGTGACCAGGCTGCATCTGCCCAAAGGTCATGAATCACCTCATTTCTGGCTCCAGTCAGTCCCTCGTCCCCTCTCAGGACGGCCCTTGCCTAGACCTCCTCACCTCCCCGGGCTCTGTTTCCTGGTCTCTGAAATGGAAATAAACCCAGAGCCACTTGTCTCTTCCTTTGCAGATGGGAGCGACCTGGGTTTCACAAGGACAGTGTCCAGTGGCCCCAGTGGGAGAGGAGGAGCCTGGCCAGGGACTCTGTGCAGGGTGGGGTGCTCTCTTCTCCTTCCTGGGGTCCCCATGCTGGGGCTGATTTGGCCTCACTCAAGCCACAGGGGTGGTCACAGATGGGTGCTGCGCCCTCTTCCCCCCGCCTGGGTCTGCTGGGCTGTGGGAGGCCCTGGAGGGGCCTGCATGTGTCTCCCCTCCCAGGCCCAGGAGCAGGCCAGGCCGGCACGTGGGGTTCCCGCCACCCTGCTGCTACGCAGTGCTCCAAGGTGACCTCTGCCAAGGAGGGGGTCCCCCCATGCTGGACGTGTGGACCCAGGGAGAGGGCCCTCGTGACTCTCAGCTCCCGATACCCACAGCCCCAAGGCCCACCCTCAGGCTGGGCTTGCACACCTAAGGATCCCCCGCTGCGGGCAGCCTGTCTCAGCTCCAGAATGCCCCCACCACCTCCAGGAGGTTCCCACAGAGGTCACCATACAGGTCCTCCAGGGGATGCAGGAGCCCATGGCCCCCTCTTCCCAGGGCAGGAAGGAGGGAGTGACCTCGCCTGCCCATCCCCTGGGGAAACAGGCCCTGGCACTGTGGCTGCCATCACTGGGTGGCATGTCCAGGCCCCCCACCCAGGCACTGTCCTCTGTGTCCAGTCTGGGTGGCCCAGAATGAGCACAGTGCCCAGAGGTGGTAGCCTGCCTGGCTGTTGAATCCCTCCCTTAAGGCACATCCTGCCTGGACCCTTGCTACACACCCCTACCTGACAATCTGCTTCGGCCATTCCTACTGACCCACCTGCCAACATGGCCTTTTCCTCAACCTGTAGGCCAGTCGGGGCTTATTTCAGCAGGCACAGGAAGGCTTCCTGCATCCCCCGGCTCCTGGGCTGACAGAAGGGTTTGCAAGCTGGCCTGCTAGAGACAGATAAGTAGTGTGTCCCAGATGGAGACAGGTGGGGGGTGTGTCCCAGGTGGAGACAGGTGGGGGTGTGTCCCAGGTGGAGACAGGTGGGGGTGTGTCCCAGGTGGAGACAGGTGGGGGTGTGTCCCAGGTGGAGACAGGTGGGGGTGTGTCCCAGGTGGAGACAGGTGGGGGTGTGTCCCAAGTAGGGAAGCAGCCTGATGCCTGCAACCCCATTTGAAGCCATGGCCACCCAAAGGTGGCAGGAGGAATGCTGGGCTGAGAGGTGGGGACTTTGTCAGGAAGACCAGAGCCAGAGGACAGGCTGCCACAGCCCAGTCACTGGCTGCGGGGAGGGTAAGGCGAGCTGGGTGGTTGGGGGAAGGCTCAATCCTACTAGAATATTTCAACTCAGGTGATAGCTCAGCCAACCATGGAGTCCTGACATTCCCTGGGTTTCTGGGGTTAAGTCCTTGACTTTCCAACAAGGAGGAGGAGTGGTCACACACTGAGTCACCAGCTCTTTTGGGAGCCAGGGCTGGGCCTGACTCCTCAGAGCCTTCCTGGTGGTTGCAAAAGGGCCTTCGGTCAGCCCCTCGTCTAGCCTTGCTTGAATTCCCCCAGAGCCAGAAGACTGACTACCGAGCCACCTCCATCCCTGCCATGGAGGCAGCAGGTGAGGTCCAGCATGGCGGGCTCGCATGGAGGGGTGGCGGGAGTGGGGAAGAGAAGCAGGAGGCTAGGGAGCTGGGGCCGCGGGAATGGGTAGTGGGCAGGGGCCAGGCGGCAGGTTGGGCCCGCCCTGTTTGCCCAGACAGACTCTTTCCAACTGACACCGCTGGATTCACGTCCTGGGGCTGCCTGAACAAAGTCCCACAAACTGGGGGCTTTAAACAACAGGTATTGATTCTCCCCCAGTTCTGGAGGCCAGAAGTCCAAGATCAAGGTCTCAGCAGGACCCGCTGCCCCTGTGGGCTCTAGGGAGGGCCCGCCCTGCTCTCGCAGCCCCGGTGGCTGCAGTGGTCCTGGTGGTCCTTGTCTGGTGGCTGCATCACGCCACTCCCTGCCTCCGCTGTCCCAGGGCCTTCTCCACGGGTGTCTGTGTCTCTCCTTCTCTTATAAGGACACCAGCCCTGTTGGAGGAAGGCCCACCCTACTCAAATATGATCTCGTTTAACTTAATTAGTTATATCTGCAGAAACCCTATTTCCAAATAAGTTCCCTTTCTGAGGTTCCAGGAGAGACATGAATTTGGGGGGACACTGTTCAGCCCAGTATACTGGCTAAAGACTTGGGGGCCTTCTGGGCTGGCCTTGGGGCAGGAGAGAGGCCTGGGCCCTGTGGGTGCAGCCCAGGGCCATCCTTGACAGGCTCTGCAGACATTTGTGAACCCCTCATGAGGGACAGACATGATCATTGCCCTTGAAGGACAGCCATAGCTCCGTGACATAAGGTCCCTCAGGACGAGGGGCATGAATAGAAGTGGTGATGCCCTCATCCTGCCTGGGGAAGTCGGGGGGTCTCTTAGGACCTTGGAGGTGAGGACGCACTTCTGTGGGCATCCACAGCTCTGGGCTGGGACACAATCTGCACTGTGGCCACCCACTGTGCCGGCCACTCTGACTATCAAAGAGCAGGGTAGCCAAGCCTCCTACAATACATTCTGGAACTTTCTGCCTTGGAAAACATCAAGTCTTCAACTTTATTCCTTTCCTCTGGGAAAAAGAATGGCCGTTGTGTTGCTCCAAAGCTGGGGAATAAAGACTTTATCAACACGTCATCCTCCACTTCCATTTCCTGGGCTCCTGCCAGATTGTGTCAGGGCCTCACTGTCCTCGAACATTCTCATGTTTAACCTGTGGGTCACCACTTGCTCAGCACGACAAGAGAGGAGCTGCTTGCTGTCGTTACTGTCAGCTCTGAGGCTGTCCTCTGCCAAGTCAGAGGACCTGTGGTGAGCCCTCTGAGGCATCTGATTCTATGGAATGCAGATGAAGCTGGGGGCGTGCACAGCCCCGTCGGCAGGGGAGCAGCAAAAACGTGCACTGGAAGCTTCAACCGACTGGGCTGGGCCAGACCCCCTCAGGCCCAGGTGGCATTTCACCCTCTCAGTGTCCCCACCCAGGGACTCTGCTGCCCTCTGATTGCCCAGGTCCAGCCACTGCTCAGGAGCTAACTCTGCTACCATCTCTGGAGACGAGGGTCCTCCTTCAGTCCATGGCTCCATTTATCTACTCATCCATCCACCATCCATCTCCGCCTCACCCATCCATCCACCCTTCCATCCACCCATCCATCTATCCATCCACCCATCCATCTATCCATCCATCCTTCCATCCACCCATCTACCCATATATCCATCCACCCACCCATCCATCCACCTACCCATTCATTCATCATCTGATAACATTGCTTTCTTTTTTCAGCACTATTTTTAAATAAGCATTTATTGGAGATCTATGTAGCAATACTGATCTCTGCATCACAATACAAAATGTTTCTTTATGATTTATTTCATTTCTTTTACTTAGTCTTCACAACAACACTAAGTATGTGGCAGAGATGGTGAGTTGCCTTGTCTTCCTGGGCACGTAGCTCTGTGGCGTTTCTCAGCCACCCTTGGAGTTAGCTGCAGCCCTGTGGCTGAGGTCTGGACAGAGGAACGGGAGAGCGAATGAGGCCATTTCTGGGCCAAGGCTTTGAAGAACCTACTCCAGGTTCTCCTTTGCCCTCCCCAGCTGAATGCAGGTGATGATGGGGCCCTGCGGGGGCAGAGCCACGAGGTGACAGTAAGGGCTCAGAAGTCCCTGCCGGAAGATGCTGCCCACCAACCAAGAACATCCACCAGGGAAGGTTGTATGAGCAAGAAACAAGTACCTGTGCTCTTTGAGCCAGCATGTATTTTGGGGCTTACGCTCAGCGTAGCCAAACCTACTTCAGCAGAATTAGGCCTCATCACCCTTGATACACAAAAGAGGGACCTGAGACCGACCACAGGTCACACAGCTGGGTGGCAGGTGGCTAGGACCCCAGCCTGGTCTGCCGTCGTCACATTCCCTCTCCCAGCCCCTGAGCGCCTTCTGTGCCCCAGGCCCTGTGCCAGGTGGGGCACAGAGATGACAGGGCTCTGTCCCCACCTCCAGGAGCCCTCAGCTTCCTGGGGAGACGCATCGGGACCTGGCCGGCTCATCTCTGCATTTCCAGTGTCTTCTACATGTGCCATGTTGTGGCCTCTGGGAAGTTTTCTGTGACAAAAAGGAAAGAATTCCAGTGTCTTTCACGGAGTAGCCATTGCTGAGTGACAGTTACCTGCTGTCTTAGTCCGTTTGTGCTGCTGTAAGGAACACCTGAGGCTCACAGTTCTGCAGGCTGCACAAGCAGCCTGGCGCCAACATCCACGAGGTCTCCGGGAGCCTCCACTCAGGGTAAGGTGACGGGAGCCAGGGTGCAGAGACCACATGGAGTGTGGGGGCGGGAGGGTGCCAGGCTCTTGTTAACAACCAGCTCTTGCAGGAACTAATAGAGGGAGAACTTATTACCCTGCCGCAGGGAGGATTAATCCATTCATGAGGGATCCGCCCCCACCGCGGAGCACCTCCCAGGAGGCCCCACCTCCAACGTCGGATCAAATTTCCACATGGGGTTGGAGGGTCGAATATCTGAACCACAGCACTGCTCTTTGACAGCACGGACACTAACTCTGTCGTTTTCAATCACAGCACTTGTGTTACCAAGGACAGGGGACTAACCACCAGACCGGCTTCCCAGCAGGGTCATTTGGACTCTCAGACACTCACTGAGTGTCTCCTGTGTGCCAGGTGCGTTGTATGCTGGGGGCCACAGAACCAAGCTGGGCAGCGGGGGGGAGCTGAGACATGTGCGCACAGGGCCAGAGTCCCCTCAGATGTGATTCAGGACCCTCCTGGGCCCACCTCCTCCTTCCTGGGGGTCCCCAGATATGCTCCCAGGGGACCCCGAAGGGTCTACACTCTCACCATAAGCAGGACCCTCACACGGGGAGGTGGGCAGAGCGACAGCAACCCCCGAGAGGAGGGCCAGAGGGTCCCACGCACTTTACCCCCACGACAGGGCCTGGCCTGGGCCCTGAGACCTGGGAGCACCACAGCAGAGGTTCTTCTGGAACAGGGGGTCCAGCCCCACCCCCACCCGCCCTACTCCCCAAATGACCCAGCACACGGGCATTTATCTCCAAAGCAAGTGAGGAGTCCTGGTTTGGGCGACCCAAAGCCGATCAGAGGCAGGATCTGTGTGCGCACATTTCCTTGGGAGGTGAAGAGGGCCGTGTCGGACGTGGGGAGGAGAGGCCGGGCGGGAGAGGGCTTGGGTCCCACTCGACACCGTTGTTGCGATTCCCCGTGGCCGCCACAGCAAAGTACCACAGACTGGACGACCGAGAACAGCAGATCTACCCTCTTGCACTCCCAGAGGCCAGAAGTCCAAGATCAAGGCGCCTGCGGCCGCGCTCCACGTGGCTACCTGCACGTCCCGTGCCCCCCGGGGCGCCAGCTGCAAGGCCCACACATTAGGGATAAAGTAACCCAGGGGGCCTGGCGCCAGCATGGATTTCTGAACATCAAGGTACAATATTTGGAAAGGTCATAAAACATTTAAGCAATTGACGTAGGGAAAATATTGAAGATTTCATCAGCAGTGTCTCGCCTATTTCAATTAAGTTAAGTTTTTAATTAAAATCGACTGCTCCAGGCTTTCCAATGGAAGGAAGTTTCACTTCCTCACCTGGAGGGAGTGCACAGGGGACTCCTGACCCAGAGAACCTTCTGGAGAGGAGGGGATGGGGCCGGCAGGACAAAGGGGGCTGGGTGTGGACCACAGGTGCTGCGAGCCAGGAGCAGGTGAGCCTTGGGCAGGGTGGGCGCAGTTGGGGGGGGGTTCCTCTCGCCCACTGTCCACGGGGCTGCCTCAGCCCCCCTCGCCCAGCCTGCCTGTCGCAGAGCACTATTTCCTGCCCTCACCGGTGGGGTGATGGGTGAATCCTCCCTTCCCCACATCTTCGACTCCAGTGACTTGTGTAGGTCTGTGCTCAGTGCTGGCCTCACTGCGACATGCCTCCCCTCAAGAGCCTGCGATGGCTCCCCATTGCTCAGGATGAACTCCCAGCTCCTTAGCATGGCTCTGCCCCTTGAGAGATGTGTGACCCCAGGTACTTTACTCAACCTCTTGGTGCCTCAGTTTCCTCTTCTGTAAAATAGGGCTAATGATACACCCACTTGAAGGACTGGGTAAGAGTCAGAGGAACTTGTCCATGAGCAGGCCTAGCAGGAGGCCCAACACAGGGTAACAAACAGCCCCATGACCTTGGGCTCCATCGCTGGCATGGCCTGGTGCTCACGGACCCCCCTACACCTGATGCCGCCGTCCCCAAAGCACCAAGAGGTCCCCAAATCCCCCCTGTGCCCCAGCCACCACACTTGAAGCCTGCTGCTCCCTCACCTGGGACTCTCCTCCCTGCCCCCAGCCATGGGCCCAGACTGCGCCAAATACAGCACATAGATCGGGGAGTGAGGGGCGGGAGGGGAGGAAGACAGAGACAGGAGACAGAGACATGCAGAGACAGATGCAGAGAGACAGGGAATCCGAGTCGCAGGGACGAGAGACACACAGATATGCAGAGACAGAGAGAGACAGAGAGGTAGAGACAAGACACAGGGCCAGGAGAGACAGGAGGGGACAGAGGCACTTGGCTGCAGAGGTGTCCTTGCCCGGCCTGCCGCCCACGCCGCCAGGGCTGTGCAGCCTTAAACCCAGGGAGGCTGCGTCCCAGGGGGCCAGAGCCCTGTGCAGTGGGCAAGAGAGTGATCGTGGCACACGGGGAGGGTGCAGCTGTGGGGCCGGGCCCTTGGCTGCACCTGGTCGCACCTGCCTGGGATGGGGCGGTGGGTTCCGAGGGGGCACCACGTGGCTGCGGTAACTGGGATGAGCCTGGCGGAGCCCACGGGCAGGAGGGCGGGAGGCTGGGTGCAGGCCCACCTGGCCCCCACCTCCCTGCGGCCCCTCTGTGGAGAGGCTGCCCTCTTGGGTGGCAGCTCCGGTGGGCAGGAAGCCTGGGTTGCCGTGGAGAACCAAGCACCTCCCCACCCCCCATGCCCTGTGGAGGAAGCCAGAGGAGCAGAGACTCTCGTGACACCTTAAAAGGCTGCACGGAGTCCAGTCGTGTCCTGGGTTCTGCAGGCCCCAAGGGCAGGGTGGGGGTGGGGGTGGGGGTGGGCAAGGACCACAGGGGGAGGACATGCCACCTCTGGGGTGCAGGGCCCCGTGCGGGGGCACGGCGCGGGGTGGGAGCTGGCCCTTGCTGTCACCCACGGCAGCACAGTCACAGCTCGCAGGCTCATACAGTAAGCACCTACTTACTGCGTGCCAACCCTGTGCTGCCACAGAGCAGCATGGGAGAGGCAGGGGAGCCCAGGATTCCCCGCCCTGGGTGCTCTCTGCGGACGAAAGGCCGTAACTGGACACAGGCCGCACGGTGGGGAATCATGATCCCGTTTTACTGATGAAATGAAACTGAGGTGCAAAGGAAGCTCTGGCGAAGTCTCTCAGGCCTCCTGGGGGGGCCCAGATCCCAGCTCAGCCTCTGTTTGGAGAAATGGAGGCCGAAGGCCCAGGTGGAGCTGTCCTTAGTGCAGGGAGAAGGCAGCTGCCGGGACCAGCGGAACATCTGGGGCTCTGCCCGTTGCATTGGGGGTCTGGCCTCCTGCCCATGTGCTCCCCAATGGAGAAGGAGGCTGCTGACCGCAGGGTGGGGTGAGCACCTCCTGGAGAGGGGCATCTTCAAGCACCCTGCAGGGTTGTCACCACCTCTGGTCACCTGTGCTCCCAGTCGTGTGTCCTGAGTACCTGGGCTCAGCAGGCCTGCAGGTCACCCCCTGAGCAGGGAGGGGCAGACAGATGGATGGAGGGTGGGTGGGCAGGAGGACAGCTGCAGGGAGGACCTGCCCGTTCCACTTGTCTGTGGCCTCTGAGGAGGGCCGTGATGCTCTGTCCAGCCCCAGCTCCCTCCCCTCCTGGACCACTGCCCAGGGCCAGCCTGGTGAACTCAGGTGTTCTCAGTGTCCCCCCACACCTTCTGTGTGCCAGGCGCTGTCCTGGGGATGCAGAGATGGGCTAGATACAACCTGACCACTCGAGGGCTGTTCGGGACAGGGCTGGTGGGAGCCCGAGGGGCAGGGTGGCCACAGTACTGCACACCTTGCGGGACACCAGACACTACTCATAGGTTTGTCACCAGTTTCCCAGCAGACAGCATGAGCTGTTTGGAGCAAAAGGCACTTTTCCTAATTTGCACAATGGCCCCAAAGGCTCTGCATCTGCCAAGGAGGCAGTGGCCCAACCCAGGGCTGTCGGGTATTTTCTGGAGGCGGCAATTGAAGCCCTGAATCAAAGGGAGGTGGGGTTGCTGGGCCACCCTGCCGCCTCCCAGGGCTGGGCAGTCCCACTGAGGCGTGTAGGGAAGGGCCTGGGCCCTCTCTGGGGTATGAACCGGAACATTCCCCTTTGGCCTAGGCAGATCCGAGGGTCACCCCAGGGCAGGGTCACTCTGGGACAGCCAGGGCACCTCCCGACCAGGGCCCCTCCCGACCAGGGCACTGTCTTACGTAACTGAGGGTGGCCACCCCCTTATGAGGGTCCCTGGCCTCTGCTCTCGCCCCTCATCCTCAAGGCTTTGCACTCTCAGCCCTTCCACCCCCATCCTGCCACCACCCCATGGGTGCATTTGAGTTAAATGCCTTAGCGGAGGCCGGGCCGACACCTTTGTGTGTGAACGCATGCCAGGGGAGGTTGACTTTGGATGCGCCACCGCCCAGGGAGGACAGACTGCAAGAGTCCCTCAGCTCCTCCGGAAGCTGGCCTGGCAGGAACCTCCTCTGGGGACAGTCTGGCGGGGCAGGGAGAGTCTCAGAGGGGACAGCATGGGGACATGAGGGGGAGAAGACAGCCCGGGGGAGATGACTCAGGCAGAAACTGAGGAAGACGGCGGAGTAGAGTCTGGGCAGGAGGCACAAAGCTGGAAGGGGTCAAGTGTGGACCCAACAGCTGCTGCTCGGAGCTGACCTGGTAACTCCTGAAGAAACTGCCCAAAACGTGAGAAGCAGAAAAAAACGTGAGCTTTGTTGTGACACCAGCCACGGGGCTGTGTTGGCACTTACTAGGTCTGTGACTGGGGACAAAGTTTTTACCTCTCAGAAACTTGGTTTCTTTGCCTGTAAAGTGGGAGCGTCCCACCTGATCATCAGCGCTGCCATTAGAATTACTTTTTTAAACAATAGATTTATTTTTTGGGACAGTTTCATATTTACAGAAAGATCGAGACGCTGGCAGAGTTCCACATGTGCCCTGCTGGTTTCCCGTTATCAACACCTCACGTTGGTTACGACGACTGAACCGATGTTGGCACATCGCTGTCAATATTAACCGAAGTCCACACTTCATCCAGATTCCCTTAGCTTTTCCCTAATGTCCTTTCCGGTGCCAGCTCCCACCCAGAACACCATGTCACACTGAGTCGTCACGTCTCCATGGGCTCCTCTTGGCCGTGACAGTTTCGCAGACTTTCCCTGTTTTTCACGACCTTGACCATTTCAAGGACTGTGCGGGGTCTTGTAGACTTTCCCCCAACGGGGATTGTCTCCTGGTCAGGCTGGGGGTCCTGCGGGCGTTTGGGAGGAAGAGCACAGAGGCAAGTGCTGTCCCCATTGCGCCCTGCCAAGAGCGCACACTGTCACCAGGCTTATGTCAGACTCCTCTTCAGAAACCACGCGTGTAAGAAAGGAGTGGAGTGAAATATTTAACATGTTCCAAGGGAAAACCACCAACCTACAATTCTGTACCCTAAGAAATTGTCCATCAAAAGTGAGCGAGAAATACGAACTCCCTGACAAACAAAAAACAGGCAAGTTTCTTTCCCTGCTCCTTTTCTTAGGACACTTACGGAGGGCGGACCTCAGGCCCAAGGCGGTGGCTCCCACGCAGGAAGGCGGTGGGGAGAGCGCCTGCAGCCTGCGCATGCTGCGGCACAGGGCGGGGGCTGGCGGGGGCGTGGAGCCATGCCTGGGCGCTGGGGGAAAGCACTGCTGGGCGAGTTTCAAGTCTACGGAGCACCTGGGGCAGGGAAATGGTGGTAGGAAGAGTGATTATGAACTGGGCAGACACTTCCCGCAAGCATTCAGCTCAGGGAAATTCACCAAGTGAAGCCTCTTGAGTCCCCACATTAGGAGGCGGCCCCCCAGGAGCCCCTTGGGCCTCTCCGACCTCAAGGATGGCCCCGGCCCTGACTTCTGATGGTGCAGGTTAGCTTTGCCTGTTTTTGTACCTGATGTCAACGGAATCGGTTGTCGGAAGGTTTACAATACTAAAATACTGGTACGACACCAATAGAAAGATCTATATTTTGATACTTAAAAGCAGTCCAATATCCTAGAACACAGGGATGTAGAAAACCGTTATCACAGTCACAAAGAGAATAAAATCGCAAAGTCATGCCTGAGTCTAGGGAAGAAGAAGTTACTAGGGATGGAAGCGTATCACAGTGCACACCTCGGCTCAGAACTGCGTGGACATGACCGCCCGAGATGAAACCACCAGTGAAAATACCACGCTGAGGGGCGGGGGCGGAAAGAGGCGGGCAGAGGGTGTTAAAGAGAAACTATTCTGACACTCCGTAAAGGCCGAGAGGAAGATTTTACTCAGGGCTACTGCAACGGGGGGCGACTGTATCACAGGGGGAGAGGGAGCTCACCCCCGTAGGACGACAAGCGGGGCTTTATAGCCGGGGGTGTGGAGGGGTGGGTGGCCAATTGCTAAGAGGAGACCAGAGGGTGGGGCACTCCTGCTGAAGGACTCAGATGGCAGGCGGGTGAGCAACTTGGTCGACTATACAAGGCGATCAGGTACCGAAGGTGGGATTGTCTCTCTAAATTAACTGGTAGGATTCTTGCTAAGGCTGGACTCAGCCGAGATGAACAGGGACGCCCATGGAGGCCTCGTGGAGAAGAGGGCTCGGAGGAGCCTGATGAAGTTTGGCCAAGAAAAGGGGCTTTGTTAGGGGCCTCACCATGCAAGTCCCACCAGGGGGATCAGTGGAATTTGGAGCGTGGTTTGCCAGAAGCTGAGGGTAAACACCAAGAACGGCTGGGGAGTGGAGGCTCCCTGCCTCTGGGTAGCAGGAAGGCGCAGCCACCCAGGGCACAGTTGTTCTGTTGTTATTATCAGTTTACTACTGTTTCACTCTCGGTCACATCTGAGTGCTAACGACCATCTCAGATTCAGCCAGGTCCACCAGCCAAAAGGAAAGGGGCCCCCCCGCCACACAGCTGACCCTCCCTCCCACGGATCTGGGTCCCTGCACACAGACACACACACACACACAGACACACACACACACACACACACACGCACATGGATGCTTCCCCCGCTGGGCCTTTGCCTCGGCTGTGCTCATTCTTCCTTTAGCTGTCCACGTGAGGCGACCCTTCTGCAGGAAGTTCCGCCTCTGGGGCAGGCAGGCTGCTGTCTGTTCACCACACACCCCACAGCGGGCAGGGACCACAGACACCATCTCCGTCTCCCCTGGCACAGGGCGCTGTCCAGCATAGGTGCTCGGTAGGTGTCCCCTAATTTGCTGGGGGCACACGTGCCACAGCTCCTAAGGAAGGGCTGACTGCCCTGGGGCTGCCAAGGTGGGGGGCGGGGCTCAGCAGAAGTTCCAGGTCCCACAGGAGTCAGGGCATTTGCAGACATTCGCATGTCCATTTAGGAAGATGAGGTGCTGCAGGGAACCTTTCCCAGTCCAGAAGCCTGGCCTGGGCCCTGCAGAGGTGCTGAGGTGCTCTTCCTCCCAGGTGCAGAGCTGGGGGCCCTTGCTGCCCCGCACATGGACACACACCCAGCAGGAGACCCCAGGCTTCCTGGCCTGACCTGCCGTGCCCTCCCCCAAGGCACCTACAGGTGGTTCTTCCGCAGATCTGCAGACTCACGCTGTCCCGGCCAGCACAGGCAGCCTGTGCCCAGCTCCTACCACTTGACAGAGCTGATGCTCCCTGGGCATGAAGGAGGGTTGCTGCCACCTGCCGGCCATTTGCCATCAAGGCAGGGACACGCTTTCACCTGAGAACTGGGCTGGCGGGAAGGAGCGGGAGGGGGAGGGGAGGGGAGGACAGGAGAGGGAAGGAGGGGGGAGGGGAAGCAAGGGGCCAAAGCTGCTGGCCAGAGGAGTCAGACACATTAATCAGATAATCACAGTTCGACAAGAGAATAAAAATACATTTCAAAACCCAAGCTCCAAAATGAGTGGGCATATCCATCACCTCAAACATCTACCTTTTCTTTGGGTTAGGGACATTTTGCTTCTCTTCAAGCCACTTTGAAATAGACAATAAATTGTTGCTAACTATACTTTCCCTACTGTACATAATCAAACACTAGAGCTTAGTCCTTCTGTCCAGCTGCATTTTTTACCTATTCACCAATTTCTCCTCATCCTCTCCCGCCCCCAGCCTCTGGCAACCGCCCCCCCCCACCACCACCTCCGTGTGAGCCACGTTCATAGCTCCCACGTGGGAGTGAGAGCACGCAGTGTTTGTCTTTCTGTGCCTGGCTTACTTCACGTAACACAATGACCTCTGGTCCCATCCATGTTGCTGCAAATGGCAGGATCCCATTCTTTTTACGGCTGAATAATATTCCATTGTGCGTATGTGCCGCATCTCCTTTATTCACTCACCGTCAATGGGCAGCGTGGGTCGGTTCCACATCCCGGCTGCTGTGCACAGTGCTGCAGTAAACCCGGTGTGCAGATGTCTCTTCAACACACTGATTTCTTCTTTGTGGGGAATATACCCGGCAGCAGGGTTGTTGGATCACGGGGTAGTTCTCGATTCGGTTTTCTGAGGTACTTGCACGCTATTCTCCACAGTGGCTCTCCTGCTTTACATTCCCACCAACAGTGTTCGAGCATCCCCCTTTCTCCACATCCTCACCGGCGTTTGCTATTTTCTCTTTTTGATAAAAACCTAACTGGAGTGAGATGATATCTCATTGCGGCTGTGGGCTGCATTTCCCTGGCGACTAGCGATGCTGAGCATTTTTTTGTATACCTATTGGCCATTTGTATGTCTTCTTTTGAGAAATATCTATTCAGGTCTTTTGCCCACTTTGTATTCAAATTATTGGGGTTTTTGCTATTGAGTTGTTAGAGTTCCTTATGTATTTTGGTTATTAATCCTTTGTCAGATGAAGAGTTTGCAGATATTTTCTCCCATTCTGTAGGTTGTCTCTTCATTTTGTTGATTGTTTCCTTTTTTGTGCAGAAGCTTTTTAGCTTGGTGTCTTTTTTTGCTTTCGTTGTCTGTGCTTTTGAAGTATTACCCAAAAACTTTTCCCAAACCAATGTCCCGTAGCATTTCCCCAATGCTTTCTTTTAGTAGTTTCTTAGTTTCGGACCTTACATTGAAGTCTGATCCATTTTCGGTTGCTTCTTGTACTCACTGAAAGACAAGGTCTAGTTTCATTCTTCTGCATGTGGATATTTACTTTTCCTGGCACCATTTATTAAAGACTGTTCTTTCTCCAATGTACGTTCTTGGCACCTTTGTCAAAAATGAGTTGGGGCCAGGTGTAGTGGCTCAGCCTGTAATCCTAGCACTCTGGGAGGCCAACACAGGAGGATCACTTGAGGCCAGGAGTTCAAGACCAGCCTGAGCAAGAGTGAGACCCCTTCTCTACTAAAAATTAGAAAAATTAGCCAGGTGTGGTGGTGCACACCTGTAGTCCCAGCTCTCAGATGGCTGAGGCAGGAGGATCACTGGAGCCCAGGAGTTTGGGGTTGCAGTGAGCTATGATGATACCACTGCACTCTAGCCCAGGTGACACAGTGAAAACCTGTCTCCAAAAAAAGAAAAAATATGAGTTGGCTCTAAGTGTATGGATTTATTTCTGGGTTCTCTATTATGTTCCATTGGTTTATGTATCTGTTTTTATGCCAGTACCATGCTGTTTTAGCGACTATAGCTTTGTAGTATAATTTAAAATCAGGTAGTGTGATGCCCCCAGCTTTGTTCTTTTTGCTCAGGAATGCTTTAGCTATCTGAGGTCTTTTGTGGGTCCATATAAATTTTAGGATTGCTTATTTTTTCTGGTTCTTTGAAGAATGTCATTGGTATTTTAATAGGGATTGCATTGCCATTGAATCTGTAGATTGCTTTGAGTAGTGTGGGCATTTTAACAATATTAGTTCTTCTAATACATGAGAATGATATAGCTTTCTGTTTTTTTGTGTCTTCTTTAATTTCCTTCATCAGTATTTTATAGTTTTTCTTGTAGAAATCTTTTACTTCTTTGGTTAAATTTATTTCTTGGTATTTTAATTTTTTGTAGCTATTGTAAATGGGATTGCTTTCTTGATTTCTTTTTCAGATGATTGCTGTTAGCATATATAAATGCTACCGATTTTTATTTTATTTTGTATTATTCTATTCTATTATACTTCAGATGGGGTCTTGTTCTTTTGCCCAGGCTGAAGTACAGTGGCATGATGACAGTTCACTGTAGCCTCCAGCTCCTGGCCTCAAGTGATCCTCCTGCCTCCGCCGCCTCATGAGTAGCTGGAATTACAGGTGGATCCATTGTTCCTGTTCTGATTTTTTGTATGTTAATTTTGTATCTTGCAAACTTACTGAATTCATTTATCAGTTCTAAGAGTTTTTGGGTGGCATCTTTAGGTTTTTCTAAATACAAGATCATGTTATCTGCAAGCAAGGATAATTTGACTTCATCCTTTCCAATTTGGGTGCCTTTTATTTCTTCCTCTTGACTAATTGCTCTGGCTAGGACTTCCCATATGATGTTGAATAGAAGCATCCTTGTCTTGATCCAGATCTTAGTGGAAAAGCTTTTCATTTTCCCCATTGGGTAAGTGTACTATTTGTGTGGGTCTGTCACACAGGGCCTTTATTGTTTTGAGGTATGTTCCTTCTATACCCAAGTTGTTGAGAGTTTCTATCATGAGAGAATGTTGAATTTTATCAAATTTTTTTTTGGCACTACTGAAATGATCATATGGATTTTGTCCTTGATTCTGTTGATGGGGTGTATCTTGTTTATTGATTTGTGTATGATGAACCACCCTCCTATCCCTGGGTTGAATCTCGCTTGGTCATAGTGAAAGATCTTTAAATGCATTGTTGAACTTGGTTGGCTAATATCCCACTGAGGATTTTTGCATATGTGCTTATCAGGGATATTGGCTTACAGTTTTCATTTTTTATTGTGTCCTTATCTGGTTTTGGTATCAGGGCAATGCTGGCTTTGTAGAATGAATTTGGAGCATCCCCTCCTCTTAAGTTTTTTTGAAGAATTTGAGTAGAATTAGTATTAGTTCTTCTTTAAATATTTGGTAGAATTTAGCAGTGAATCTATCAGGTCCCTGGCTTTCCTTTGATGGGAAACTTTTTATGACTGCTTCTGTCTTGTTGCTCTTTATCGGTCTGTTCAGGTTTTCTGTTTCTTCATGGTTCAATGTCGGTAACTTGTGTGTGTCCATGAATTCGTGCATGTCTTCTGAGTCTTTCAATGTGCTGGCGTATAGCTGTTCATAGTAGTCACTAATGGTCTGTTG
>RJWJ010010090.1:0-47987 GCA_004363605.1 Indri indri | reverse complement strand
GAAATGCAGCATAAGAAATGAAAAGGGTAGGAGTGTCAGGATAAATTTGTAGCAACAAGGTAATGACAGTGAGAAAATTTCAGAAAATACAAAACTCATAGTAGAGATTAAAAACCCAAACGCCTGCTGGAGAAAAGCAGGTAATGTCAATGAGTAAAGCCAGCCTAGCACACACACAATAACAGGAAGTGGTAGGGACCGCGGTGACCTGCAGGGCACTGGTGGGGTTGAGAGTTGGGGAGGGGGGGGATTGGGGGATGGGAGGTGTCCTTCATCGCCATGCTAGACTGGGAGGGAGCACAGCGCAGCCAGATTTTGCCTTATTTCCAGAAAAGCCAGAAATCTGGATATTTACATGAAATCTCCTGATTTTTAAATGTTGGCATTTAGTTCACATTTTCAGAAAGCACTGTATAAGCCAAACAAAACATATCTGCAGGCTGCTTTTAGTCTGTAATTTCTAACTTTGCAACTTCTAACTTTGCCATTTACATACAAACAGTTTTAATTATTGACTAAACTGAGCCTTTAAATCCCTACATAGTTATGACAATTATTTCTCCTACGGAGGAGAAACCGTTCGTTTTTGTATGTGACCTAAAGTTTCTGTTTCAATATGAAGTCCTAATATTCAAGTGCAAAAGAGTAAAAGCAAAATAATAAGAGAATAAAAATAATTTCTTACCTTTTCAGGATTTTAAAAATGAAAGCTATCAACTTTTGCTACTATTTTCGTGTAAGTCTTGAAGTTTAGTCTGCATTAAACTAAATATGATGTGGAAGAAGGTAGAGTTATGCTCTGCTGCTTCTAAAATAGGTTGACATTTTGTAAGATTCTCCTGGAATATTTCTCTGAGAGATGTGTGGCTTCAGAAATCATATAGGCTGATGGCAAAGGACTGTTTCTGATCGGAACAAACAAGCGGAGGGAGAGATTTTCATTATAACTAAGGCTATTCTTCATAGTTTTTCCCAGTAACTCATTTTCTCCATCATTCTATCTAGAAATCTTCATTGAAAAGCAAGAGTACCATATGATTGGATAGATTTAGGGAAATGCCTCAAGTTGATTCATTCTGATAGCCTAAGCAGGACCCTAGTCCAGGCACTGTGGTTTGAGAGGGATCTGGGAAGAGTTCTATCTTCCAGGGAATTTTCTTAAGAGTCTTTTGGCCTGTGGTGGCTTCACTTCCACATATACCTATGGATTTGGAGGAGGAGGGGTCTTCATTTTTCTCTTGTAAAACAATTGGGAGAATAGATATTATCCTTAGAGTGGGGTAATATCTTAAAACCCTTATCAGCTAATGCCTAAGGTGGGAAGAATGACTTGTTATTTTCCCAGCAGGGCCAGGGAGTCCAGATAGCACTATCAGGAAGTAACAGCAGAAGCTCCTGAAGACTGGAAAGAGGATGAACTGGAGATGTCAGGGCATCAGTCAATTCCACCTAGAGTAGTTGTTTAAATATAGCCTTCCCATCACTGCGGCAGCCAGGGAGGAAAAGCATTGTGGGGTTCAGTGTTCACTGCTCAAGTGGGCTGATGGACTTGTTGAGATCATTTGTGCTTCCTTGCAATGGCGGGCACAGGGTTAGGCACACGTCTTAGATGTAGTAAATACTAATTTAAATGAATGCAACATCTTCAGGTAGATTTGTGACTCCAGTGTCAGACTGTGATATACATTATGATTTGACATTTCAAATTCACTTATATTCTACAATATTGAGAGGTTGACACAGGTATGCATTGTTAAAGTTACTCAACAAGTCTCTGCATGGTTTCCTACCTACCCCAGACACATTAAGGATACAGGTTAAATGCCAAGAAAGAGTGTTGTTCCTAGATGACATTTTCAATATAACTGAAACATACTCTTTATAAGCAGCAAACTGACTGATTTTTAAATATTTTGATAAAAATATTTATGAAATTACTGTACTTTTTCTTGTTTCACAAATCAGAGTAAGTGTAAAAACAAAATTGAACTACTTCTTTATCACTATAAGAGATAATTCCCTGCATCCACCGTTGTGTTAACATCTTAGGGTTATTGAAGGGTCAGGGCATCTTGCTTCAATGCTCTATGGCTTAAAGCAGCTATGCTTTTTAGATCCTTTGCTTGCTTTTGATAATTTCTCTCTTTCCTTGCTGGGAATTATTAGTGGATCTTTTATTTGCACCTCTCTTGATTTGCTAATTTTAATATGCCATGGCTGGGGAAACCAGATTTCTACGTTTACTATAAGCATGTATTAAGTAATGACACCATATACATCCTGTGAA
Source organism: Indri indri (assembly GCA_004363605.1). Taxonomy (NCBI): domain Eukaryota; kingdom Metazoa; phylum Chordata; class Mammalia; order Primates; family Indriidae; genus Indri; species Indri indri. Next base: position 45,700 of record RJWJ010010090.1, on the reverse strand, counting down.
CTTCCTATGTGTTAAGTTCTGTTCTGTGCATTTTAAATAGGTAATCTTATTTAATCCTCATTTGAACCCTACCATGAAGATACTATTTCACAAATAAGAAAACTGAGACACAGATAGATTGAGAAACTTGCCCAAGGTCATACCATTAGTAAGTAGGGGAACCACGATTTGTACTCAGGTCACCTGGCCTGGTGCCATGCTATGGATTGTTTCTGAGCAAAAGGGTGAATGATTCTTTTATTAATAAAAGGCATGGATTGCAATGCATGAATTTTGTGACACCAGTTGTATTTATCCAGAAGTCTTTTTAAAAGTCTCTTCTGGTCCTCAGCTGTGTTGTGGTTAGTTGATGTTGCGATTTGAATGACCTCTGAAGGAGTCAGCATTACGGTATATTAAATGTAGGAAAGGCATTTACATTTTCTGGCTTAGTCTTTTCTCAAGATTAGGTTTAGAAGATGAGTAGGGTTCTTATTTTTATATGGTCCCATTAGTGACAAATTAAAATTTCCTCAAATTTTTCAGGGAATTTTTAAAAGTCATCTATTGCTTGAGATGAAAGTAGAAAACTTATTAGAATTTAGAGACATGAAGGACAATTTTAGTTAACTTCACCCCCATCCCCATTTTATAGATAATCCCAAATCCTTTCAGGAAAAGTCTTAATGACTAGGGCAAAGATGCGTGAGAGCTGCGAAGGAAAAGGTAAGCTTGGAAAAGCTTGGCTCAAGGAGAAGTTGCTAAATAGATCTTCGTCGTTACCCTTAGATTCAGCAGATCTTACTTTATGAACTGTAGGGGAGATTTGCTGACATTGGGTTAGAAGTGGTAAGCGTGGGGTCGAAAGCTACTGTTGAAAATTTGATCCTTCTCCAAAATCAGGGAACTCTCACACTGCTGTGGGCTGTGGTGCAGGTGCCTGTTAGCCGTGTGTTTACTCAGTGATTTCTTTGGCACTTGGTAAGACCTTGCAGGATTTCAGGATATTAGTGTTTCCCCCCGACTTACTCTTCATAAATGGTCCCTTTAGACGCCTTTTGCTGTCAGCTCCATGTGAAACACTTTTTATTATTAATTAAAGAAAAAAAAAAAGGAGGGAAGTGTCTTTCTCTTTTCCATTGCCGTACCAGGTTAGGGAACATTATTTCTTTTTGGAAGGTCATTATATTATTTTATTCTTATTGAATAACTGAGTTATGTATTTAGTCATCTAATGGGATCTAACCATGTTCTCAGCCCATAACAGCTTTACATCAAGGGAAGCTTTCATCTAAAAATTATATTGATTTGTCATTTCTCAGAGAGGAAGAACTCACCTGATACCATGTTGTAGACACCTTTTTGTTTGCTTCAAAGATCTGAAATATACAGTAATTTCTTGGCCCTGGATCATCTTTCTCTATTGAGTTAGATTATTAGTCAACATTCCTGCTGATGATTATGACCATACTTGACAGAATGACATCAGAAATGTGTATTTCTAGTCCAGCATTCAGACTGGGTAGAGCATTTCTTTGCATAAATTCTCTGGGTCTTATTTCGTTTTTTTCTCAGATGCTGTCTTAACAGCTCAGTAAGGGGAAGCAATTCTGTTCAAAAGATAGGCAAAGGCCAGGCACAGTGGCTCATGCCTGTAATCCCAGCACTTTGGCAGGCTGAAGCAGGAGGATCTCTTGAGGCCAGGAATTTGAAACCAGCCTGGGCAACACAGCAAGACCCCCATCTTTACAAAAAAATTTTTAAAAATTAGCCAAGCATGATGGCATGCACCCGCAGTCCTAGCTACTCAGGAAGCAGAGACAGGAGGATCACTGGAGAGCAGGAGTTTGAGGTTGCAGTGAGCTATGATTGCACCACTGCACTCCAGCCTGGGTGACAGAGTGAGACACTGTCTCTAAGAAAAAGATGTGGCGGGGGGGCAGGAGGGAGGGTGGAGAGAGAGAGAGAAGAGATAGGCACATAAGGAAAGGCAAATAAGGACCCAGTTGGGAACCAGCACCATGGAAACAGGCCTACAGTAAAAGAGAGAGAGACCTCAGATTCTGCTTGGGTTGGGCATCTGATGGCCAGACTTCTATTGAAGGGAGTCCTCCTTCTTCCCACTCCCTAGCCATCGAGAGTTGTGGGGTACAGAAGTACCACCAGAGAAGCTGAAGGTGCCTCTGTCAGGTCAGATGAAGATGTGTGGGCAGGTAGCGGAAGATAGGGGCCTCCCCATCCCCCACCCCCACAGCATATACGCGATCTGTTCTGGGAGGTAAGCAAGCTTTGGCACCAGATTTCCCTGAACCCAAATCCATTGACTGCCAGTTACTAAGCAGTCACTTAACCATTCAAAGCTGCCATCTCCTTCTTTAAAATCAGGATTATAATGTACCTGCCTCACTGGGTTGTTGTGAGAATTCAAGGAGATGGTTCAGGCAAAACACTTAGTACAGAGCCTGGCACACAGCTTAAGAACAGAGCAATTGAGGAATTCTTTTCTCTAAAGCAGATATGAAATGTTTGGCAGCTTTTTTCACTCACTGTGCATTAGGTAAGGAGGAGAGGATAATAGAGCACTGGTATGAGAGGAGAGAGAAGGGAAAACAGATGACTGGAATGGAACAAGTCCAGTGAGAGGGAGAACACAAACATAGTCATGCGTCGCTTAATGACAGGGTACGTTCTGAGAAACACGTCGTTAGGCGATTTTGTGCTGTGCGAACATCATGGAGTGCAGCAATACAAACCTAGATGGTATAGCCTGCTACACGCCTAGGCTATGCGGGATAGCCTATTGCTCCTAGGCTACAAACCTGTACAGCATGTTACTGTACTGAGTACTGTAGGCAATTGTAACGCAGTGGTAAGTATTTGTGTACCTAAACATAGAAAAGGTACAGTGAAAATGCAGTATAAAAGGCAAAAAGTGGTACACCTGAATAGGGCACTCACCATGAACGGAGCTTTTGGGACTGGAAGTTGCTCTATAACTTTTTTTACTTTATAAACTTTTAATTTCTTTTTACCTTTTTGACTCTTGTATTAACACTTAGCTTGAAACACAAATACACTGTACAGCTGTACAAAGGTATTCTCTTTCTTTACATCATTATTCTATAAGCGTTTTTCTATTTTTTAAATTTTTAATTTTTTTTTTACTTTTTAAAAATTTTTTGTTAAAAACGAAGACACAAACACACACATTAACCCCAGGCCTCTACACAGGGAAAGGAGGGGCAGTATTACTGTCTTCCACCTCTACATCTCGTCCCATCGGAAGGTCTTCAGGGGCAATAACATGCATGGAGCTGTCGTCTCCTATGATAACAATGCTTCTTCTGGAATACCTTTTTTTAATAAGGTAGAAGATGTGCACTTTGAAATAATGATACATAGTATAGTAAGCGCATAAACCAGTAACCTAGTTGTCTATGATCATTATCAGGTATTATGTATTGTACATGATTGTATGTGCTATACTTTTATACAACTGGAAGCACAGTAGGTTCATTTATACCAGCATCACCACAAAGCACGAGTAATGCCTTGTGCTAGGACTTCATGATGGCTGTGACATCACTGGGTGATAGGAATTTTTCAGCTCCATTATAATCTCTGGGACCACTCGTTGTGTATGCGGTCTGTCATTGACTGAAACTTTGTTATACAGTGCATGACGGAGGCTCCAAATGAAAAGGGGTAACCATGTGGATTGTAGGAAAATAATTTGCTTAGAGCATTCTAGCCATGCTTCTTTCTCTGTTTTCTCACCTTTACCTCATGCTTGGCCTCACCTCAGACGTTTCCTCATGTCCCTCTTCTTCCTTGTAAAAATTTCTATGAAGTTTCTCCCCTCTCCTCCTTTCTTGTTCTTACTCTCTCCCATACCCGTTTTCTTGCTCTTCATACTTACCCATCCCTCTGCTATGATTTATTTATCTTTTGCCCTTCTTTAAAAGCATAGCTCTCTCTATCCTGCTAGTTTATTTTTGTCCCTTCTAGATCATAAGAAAACTGTTTTTTTCTTTCTGCAAAAATCAATCCCTTTTTTTAACTGACCATTTAAAAAACTCCCTCTTAATCTCTTCTTCATATCTCTTACTATCTGCCCGCCAGATAATCATTATCTCTTGGCTAATTTTTATTTTTCTGAACTTTCTCTATAGCAAACCTATATCCAAAGGGAGAGTGAAAGTTGTGTCCCTGGACTTGGCCCATAGAGGCTTGGACCTAGAGCACCCAAAGATGCAGGGATGGCTCATACTCCAAGATGTACGGGACCTCGGTGCCCAGGACTGCCAGTGGACCAGGACAGTGAGTCATTCTAGATCCTATTTGTGTGCCTGAGTGTCCCTCTCCTGCATCTCTTCATAATGCTTCTTTAAAAAGAAGTTTTCAGATTTTCACATTTTCTTTTAATGGCATGTACCCTTTAGTTTAAATTTAAACACTGGGTATAGAACATCAGCCAGAAGCCAGTATGTCAACGCTCTCCATAGATGAGACATCAGTTATTGAAACAGGCCCCAGAACACACAATACTGCTCATCTTACCTCATTTTTCTCCCTGAATGATTGATAAATTCTATCTACAGATCACTGGGAAAGGATGTGATGAAGAACCTTTTAGATTTCAGACTTCCCTGATCTGTTATCTCTTAATTATAGCTCACTTTGGGTGATCATTTTAATGACCTTTATTACAAAATGCCTAGATAAACAGCTTTAAGAATTGTGTGTGCTTCTGAAACCCAAAGGTTGCAAAGGGAACCATCTGGCTCTTCTATTACTTCTGACCTCTCCTTTCTTGAAAAAGAAGGCCCCTCTCCTGGGCTCCAGAGGAAGCATCAAAATGAACAGTATCTACCCCTGTCCACTTAAGCACCACCCTCAGCAAGCCCTGGAAATGACCTCTGAGCTTGTCTCTTCACTCTAGTCTTTCTGATACCTTGCAGCCAAAATGATGCACATTCCCTGCTTAGCACTTTCCTCAGATCCACTGCTACTCAGAAATCCCCAGAGGCACCTTGCTGCCATTCACACCACCTGCGAACTCCTTTCTCAGGTTTTCATTGAGTCTGTGATCTGGGTGCACCACACCCTGCTCTCCTGGTATTGTTTCCTAGTCCTCCTGAGTTCCCGTTCTCTACAGCAAGGGCCGCCTCTCCTTCTGCAGTGCTCATTCCCACTTCTCTGCCCTCGCTTGTGTTGCTCCCTTGGCGTGGAGTGCTTTTGCTTCTACTTAAGAGAAGCCTGCCCATTTTCTGAGGCTCAGATCAAATCCTACCTTCTCTAGGAATCCTGCTCTGACTCCTCCAGCAACCCCAGATTCTCCGAGCCCTCCGGAGTTATATGACATTCAGATAGCATAGCCTACATACACTGCACAGTGCTTAGATATGCGTCATCCTCTGTACCAGTCAGGATCTGGCAGAAAAAACATGGCACGATCAGAATTTAATTAAAGGACTACATATGGGTAGGGTGAAGGAAAGTTGAGTGTGGAAAATGAGGCACACAGGAGCTAGCCATGGCAGGAAACCTTTATTACCTCTCGGTGTGAAGGGGCAAGGGTGCTGGATGGTTTCCAAAACTCCAAGGGAGTAGCTATAGCTTAGGAGAGGGTTTCCCAGCAGGAACTGAGGTCTTCTGTCAAAGAGCACAGTCAATCTGTGGCAAACTATCACGGAGGGAGCCAGGGAGATAAATAGTCCAACCTCATTGTCCTTGGGCCCTTTGGTCTCTTGTCAGGACCTTCCATCAGTCAAATCCGACTGGAAGTCAGTGGGCAAAGGAGCTCATTGATGGTGTCTCTAAAGCTTCCTGTGGCACAGAGTAGGGTGGAAGAGTAGAGCGTGCATCTGACGGGCAACAGGAATATACATCAAACATGATCATTTCTGTGTTGTGGAAATATTTCCCAGGACATGACTCTTCTCCCAAGCGAGACTGAAAGCTCCTTGAGAATAGAGCCCACGGCTCGCATTTGACTTTTATCTTCCATGGTGCTTAGTTCAATGTGAATTTGAAAGAGTATAAAAATACATATACATTGAAGATTGTAAAGAGTCAGTTGTCATGGGTTTGGATTTGATGTCTCTTCAAGCATCTGAACTTCAATTTCCCAACTCAATCAAAGTAAAATCCAAATCTTTCACATGGCCTGGTACCTGGCTGTATCTCTGCCCTCAACGCTATGACTTTCCCTCTTGCTGACGTCACTGCTCCAGCCACCTGCCTTCCCTTGTGCCCCGAACGTGTTTCCACCTCAGGGCCTTTGTACCTGCTGGGCCTTTTGCCCAGATATTTCCCCATGCTTCTCATTCTTTCAAGTCTGCTGAAATGTTACCTCAGCAGAGAGGCCTTCACAGATGACCCCAAGTAAAATAGTACCACCTCGCGTCTCTCCCTATCCTCTTACCTCCCTTCATTTTCCATCTAGTTCTAATCCCCACCTGACACATGATATATGTATTGTTTGTTCATTGTTATTCTCCTTGCATTAGAATAGAAGATCCGTGGAGCAAGGACTTGATCTGCTTTGTTCCAAATACCTACATCAGTACCTTACACATAGTAGGAGCTTGATAATTAATATGTACATGATTCATGGATCAAGCAGTCGGTCAAGTAGCATCAAGTAGTCAGTTGTCTATGAGCAGTTATGACAATTTGCCTGTTGATATTTGCCCTTAGCACATCCTTAGCTAAAATAAATTCAGTTCTAATTGGCAAGATTTTTTTTGCAAATAATTATTTTTTTATTTGTATAAATTTAAGGGGGTACACAAGCAGTTCTGTTCCATGGATATGTTGGGTAGTGGTAAAGTGTGGACTCTTAGCATAGCCATCACCTGGATAATGTATATTGTACCTATAAGTAATTTCTCATTCCTCTCCCCCCCACCCTCCCACCCTTAGTATGTCTCCAACGTCAATGATTTCACACTCTATGTTCATGTATACAGATTATTTAGCTCCCGCTAATAAATAAGAACAAATATATAATTTTTCACTTAAAAGAAATTTTTATTGAGTCTGTGCTGAGGCAGACCGGCAGCAGGTGGACTACCAGACAGCATCACTTTTGGTTAAAGGAGCACCAAAGACCCCGCAATCTGGAATGCCACAGGACCTCTTCCCTTTAGTCTTCTCTGGTTTGTAGAACTGCACCCTTGCTTCTCTTACAGCAAATTCCCTAGCAGGGAATTTCTTTCAGAGTTTCTGTGGCCACTTTTACATGTTCATCCCTTACCAAGTATGGTGTCCAGCACAATTCCCGGGGCCCTGGAATCAGCCTGTTCCTGGCTGGCAGCTCCCAGTGCAGCCTATGGGCTGGTCTCCTGGATGCTGACTCCACCGGCCAGTGCTCTGTGAGCGGTGTCAGTGGCGTGGTCACCAGCATGGGAAGACTGGTCTGGGGGCCAGATGCTGGGGCCCCTATGTAGTCATAGCACTTCTATCCCTCTGTAGCTCCTGGACACACTGGGCACCATTCTTCTGGCATCTGTCCTGGTAGTATCTGAGGAGTTTACATTAATGGACTTAAGGCCCTAGGGTCTTCATGTTCTTCTCTAGGTGGTTCTGGAACTTGGTGATGGAGACACAGAGGGTACCACCAGTTTAAAGGGAGTTAGATCCACATTACCCACAATCTATGTTACTCAAAATTAATATGTTCCTTAGAATTTACCCAGCTGCTCCAAAAGTCCTTGTACCTAATTTTCGCATTTCCAGAGCAGATGGTTTAGGATAATTCTTAACCTGACTCAATCTATCCATAACCCTAACCCTAGGAAGATGACAGTACACCCCTTTCCCTGTCATCCCAAGCTCCCTTTATTCTGAATTGCTTACTCTTCTTCCAGGACACACCATGCCTTCTTACACCTTGGTGCCTCTGCACACCCTATATCTTCTGCCTAGAATGTCCTTGCCTGACTTGTTGGACTGGCAAACTCACAAGCATCTTTAAAACCTCCACTGAAGCACAGCCCCTTTGAGGCCTGACTCCACTTAAGCAGAGCTCATGGCTCCCTTTTGTGTGCCATCCCTGTGACTTCTATCTGCCTTGCTTACTGCCGTTTTCACACTGTTAAATGTCTGGTCTCCCTACTGGACTGTGAACTTAATAGCAAGGACCAGAGCCAGGGATTATTTATTTAACTGTGTAACTCCGTGTCTTAGGTCTTTAAGTCTGCTATAATAAAATATCATAAACTGGATAACTCATAAAGAACAGAAATTTATTTCTCACAGTTCTGGAGCCTGGGAAGTTCAAGATCAAGGCGCTTGCAGATTCAGTGTCTGGTGAAGGTCCAATTCCTGGTTTGTAGATGGTGCCTGTTCTCTGTGTCCTCACATGGTAGAAAAGGCTACTAGATCTTTGAAGTCACTTTTGTAAGGGCACCAATCCCAATCATGAGTGTTCTGCCTAATATACATCACTTTGGAGGTTAGGATTTCAATATATAAAATTTGGGGGACATAAATATTTGAACCATAACATCCCACTACTAGTCATGTCAAAAATATGTTAGGTGCTTACTGTTTATTGCTTAATTAAATAAAGGAATGAGTTCCTAATAGATTGCCAGACTGAAGCCTAGCCCACTATACCTGATGATTCATCATATTTCCTAGGCCTACCACATACTAAATTCCTTATAAATGTTTCTGTGATAAGGAGATTAAATGAGTAAATGTATTCCAAAACCAGCAATTTTCTTGATCATTTCCAATTTTCTCTGTGATCAGTATATTTACCAGTGAAAAATCAACTACCTTCCACAAAGCTCAATTCTGAGTTCTAAGTTTCTTTCTCTCTACTCCTGCTAAATCTTGCCTACCTACTTGTTATTTGAATCTGGATTTTATAAGCATACAGAAACAAATGGAGTTTTTACAATGGGCAAGAACCAAAGAGCACGCTGTTAATAAATGAATGGAGCCCCCTGAGGGAGTTACTATTTAAAGTCATGAGTTATGAGTTACGAAGATTAAACATAGTAATATTTGTGAAAGGGTTTTATAAAGAGGTAAATGTTCAGTATAATTATATAGTAAAATTGATAACGATGAATTATAATAATAAAAAATGTGGGAAATAATTTACCAGAATTTACCCAGAATTTACCCAGTTCAATCTCCCCAAAAGCTCAAGGAGTGCATTTGTGCACATTTCTATTTGACATTAATTCAGGTTGAGGTCATCAATATTTAACGGAATGAGGGAAATCTAAACAGTGATTAATACTAATTTAGAGTTCAGTAAGAATTAATATAATTTTCAAAGATGTGCCATTTATAACCAAAACAGCTAAGCATTAGGTTAACTGCAAATTTTCCTTATGTTAAGCAACAAAAAAATATAAAATCGAAATTATACTTGTCATATTATAAAACAATATATAACATTTTGAAAAGTTCCCTAAACAGGTATCCTTTTCTTTCTTTGATTAAAGTTAATGATTGTTTGTGTTCATTTGTTAAAAAAAAAAAAAAGTGCTCCTTTTGCTCACGTTTAATGTATCAATTATTACTAATTCAGAAATCACAAACTATGACTTCCAGTAGTTAGCATTCTCCTTATTCGCAAAAAAGCAGTGGCATATTTAGCTTCTATTGAAGTACCACACAAATAATTTAAGTAAAAGGTGTCAGATTATATAAAAATTGAATTTTTTCCTTCAAATTTTTGATTTGAACATCAATGGTATGGAGTGCTCATTTAACAAAAGGAAAATGGTATTAAAATAATTGTTTTTAAAAGGGGAGGAAGGAAAAGAGGTGCGAGGTTTCTTGAAAGTGCAAGGTGGTGTGCTAGAAATCGTAATGAAATTAGACTGGGAGGCAGGAAATAGGTTTTAGTGTCATCCTGCTACTTAGTAGCAGCTTTCTTTTAGTTAATTCTGAACACTAAATATGCTTCCCTAAGGGGACTGAATGTGATCGTCTCCAATGACAAGCATAGGGGGATATTTCTTGCTAGGGCCAGTTCAGGTCATGATTCTTCTAAAGGCATATTTTATTGGATTGGCTATTTTACTGTGATTCTACTTTATTAGGAAAAGGCCCCAGGAGGATTTTTTGGGAGGGACATATTACTAGGCAAAAGTCTACTCTTCGTCACAGGTTACCTGTGCCAGTGCCTTTGTAAGACTCCCAGAGACTCTGAGAGGGTCACACTGTACCTCGAAACACTCAGTTTTTGGCATTTTTATAAAGCTGAGGGTGATCTCTGTGGAAGGTTGCTATGACAATTTGCAAACAGCGGTGGCGATGGAACTCCGCAGGAGGTGACTGTCTTCCTACTGGAGTCTGCACCAGTTCGGGCCTGCACACTAGGTCCAGTCAGGGGCCCAGAAACACACGGGGCGGGGCACAACATAATAGACCCACGTCCCCAGGAGAACTTCAGAAACCGGGCACCTCTCAGGAAGGAGGCGTATGGCATAACTTTCTGCCCTGTCATCGGAGATTCGTCCGGTTCCCACCCTCCTAACTGTTGAAGCGGCAAAACCTGTGACCTCTGGATAAAGGTGCACAGCATGCCACGCACGATGAGGCGCGGTTGTGAGATGGACAAGCAATTTTTTGGTCCTCAGGAAAAGAGAGGCTGTAGATGGCAAATTAGAAAGGCAGGGAAATTCTCCATGTGTCTTGGAAGGGAAGGAGAAAGAGATGAGTCTGGGAGATGAGAGGAATTAGAGGAACCCTTGCAGTAGAGAGCTGAAAAGAAGGCGTGTCTCTCCCAGCGGCCGCGCAGGGGAAAGGCTCGGAGTTGTAAGGAAATGGGAGGTGACTCTGATGTTTATTTTTGCCTAGCAACCCACAGCCAACTGCTTCCCCAGCGGCCGTCCACACGCGCCTGTCTCCCCTTGTCCTAGCGACTGGAGAGCGGTCACTTGGTGTCAGTAAATCGGGGAGTGTGTGGCTGAGGTGGAGGTGGGAGGGCAGCCCCTGTCTTCGCCCATGCTCAGGGTCACCAGGCTCAGCTGCGGCCCCTACACCGGGCTTGACTCTCCGAGGTGACCCTCGCACAACTAAGTTATCTACAAGATAAACTGGGGAAGAGGAGTGGTTAAGTCACTGGGACACGGGAGCGGGGGGAAGTATTGTTTGTGAGCAGCCATTAGGTTCGAAAAGCTGAACATGCATTTGCGTTTAGGGGCGCGCATGGAAGGGGAGGGGTCTCTGCAGCGATTTCGGTAGGAGGAAGCGGTGGTAGATTGCGCTGTAGGGCAAAGGAGGGCCGTCGCAGGGCCGGGGAGGCCGGGGAGGGGAGAAGGCCGTTAGTGAGGGAACCGAGGGGGGCAGTGCAGATGGCCGGAGAGGGAGGCGGAGGGCAAGCGGAGGCTGCAGAGTTTTGCTCGGATCGGAGGGGCGGCTATGCAGAAGGTCGGGTGGGGGGAGGGACTCCTGTGGGTGGCTGGGTGGGGGTGGGGTGTAAGCGAGAGTGCGTGGCTCGGGCTGGGGGAGTCCGGGGGAGGGGCCTGCGGCGGCGGCGGAGGGGCGCGGGGGCGGGGCTGCCCTCCCGGGCCGGGCCGCGCGCCGGCGCCTGTGTGTGAGTGTGCGCGGGGGCGCGCGCGCGCGAGCCCGGGAAGAGGCTCCTGAGCGAGTCTGTCCTCGCGGCGTAGCCCGCTCCCCGCGCCCCTATGTGAGGGAATCGGGGAGGCCAGCGGCGCGCCGGGGAGGGCGAGGCATGTGCACGGGCCGGGGGGTGCTGCAGCCGCCCGAGGAAGAGGAGGACGGCGGCGAGGAGGAGAGCGGGGGGCTCGCGGCGGCGGGCCCGGGCCGAGGGGATGCAGCGGACTGTGTGTGTCTGGCTGTAGCTGACGCGAGGCGGCGAGGTGCGGGAGACCCGCGCGAGGGGCTACCAGGAGGCGGCGGCGGCGGCGGCCGCGAGAAGTAGCAGCAGGACCGGCGGCGGCGGAGACGGCAGCCCTGAAATGCATTTTCCTCTCCAGCGGCCATGTTAACCAGGAAACCTTCGGCCGCCGCTCCCGCCGCCTACCCGACCGGTAAGGCGCACCGGGCCACCGCGCCGCCCTCTCCCGCCCCCCGCTGGCCCCCGGGCCAGCCCTTGTGGCGCGGGCGGCCGCCGCCTGCGGGACTCGAACAAAGTCTGCGCCGCGGCCGGGCGGCGCGGGGAGCCCGCGGGCGGACAGCGCGCCCTCGCCTAGCCTGGGCTCCGTTCATTGTTGCACGCGGGCCCCAAGGCCCTTCCGAGGGGAGCCCGCCGCCCCGGCGGGGCTTTTCTGCCCGCCGGGGGTTCGGGCGGGGGCCGTCTGGGCTCCCGCCCCGCCCGGGGCTTGGCGAGGCCGTCGCGCCCTCCTCGGCGGTGCAGCCCCTCCTCCCGGCCGCTGGCCGCCTGCAACGTGGGCCGCGAAGCCCCGGCCCAGCCTGGCTCCCCCGCCAGGTCGCGAACTCGCGCGTCAGGGCCCGACTTAACTTTGCAGCTGCCGGAGTCCTGCCCGTGGGTGCGCGCCGCGGAGCTGTGGCCTCGGCGCCCCCCTCATCCCTCAGACACCCCTTTTTACTGTCCCGGTCTCTCCCTGCGTCTTCCCCCGGAGGAGGACGTTCGCTGCCCAGCAGGGTGGGGGTGGGGTCCGGGTGACTTTCTCCCCCCTGACCCTCTTTTGTCTCCTCCCGCACGTGGCTCCCAGGCCGAGGAGGGGACAGCGCCGTTCGCCAGCTTCAGGCTTCCCCGGGGCTCGGTGCGGGGGCCCCCCGGAGCGGAGTGGGGACCGGTCCGCCCTCCCCCATCGCCCTGCCGCCTCTCCGGGCCAGCAACGCTGCCGCCGCAGCCCACACGGTGAGACCCAGCCCGCAGGCGGCCCGGGCGGTGGGGGGACGGGTGGGGCCCTGGGCAGAAACGCCGGGACTTGCAGGCTTCTGACGGGACTTTTAGGCTTCTGACGCCTCTTACGTCGGGAGAAGAGAGGTCGAAGTGCGAGCAGCTCCACGCCAGTGGCCTCTCCTCGACGCCGCCCTCTATAACTTGGGCGAGCCAAAAAGCTGCAGCCACAAAGGAAGAGTCGTGGCGTGGGGCCCTCACTTCCCCTCGGAGCCCGCCCACCCCTGAGCTCCTCTTCCTGGGAACTTCCTCCTTGCTGCTTCCTTCTCTCTTCTTTTTTCTGTCCTTGCTTCCCAGAGCTCGCTTCCCTGACCCGGTAAACATCTCTCCTCTCCACAACACCGCCCCCGCCCCCCCTCCGTGGGTAGTGGGTATTTATAGAAGCAGATATGTGTTAGGGGACAGCCAGGCCTGCCTGCCCGGAAAATCGATCCCCCAAAGAGCCTCCCAGGCCTTGCTCCAGCCAACAGGGAGCATCGCCAGTTGTCCCCCGCGTGTGTAAGCATGTTTTATGAGTGCTACAGGTTTGAGCACAGCAGAAATGGTAATTAACGTTAACAAAAATAAGAGCCGCGGCAGCAGTCAAAACAAAACGAGCCACCCCTGTAGGATTCTGCACTTGGACATTATTCAAAAGGAAAGGGCTAGCTTTGCCCTTTAGGAACAGGCACCTAACAGGTGCTGAGGGCCCTCAGAGGGCCCAGAGGGAGGAACCAGGCCAGCGTGAGACTGGTGGCTGCAGAGATTAGCAAGCTGGATTCTACTTCAGCATGTACCTTTTCTCAGCTCCCAGGGATGGCCCTTGGATGGTGACCGTCAGCCTAGAGGAGGCGTGCGTTTGGAGGAGTGATGGTATGGGTGGTCTTTTTTCCAATTGGATCTTTCAGAGGTGGTTCTGCATGAGGGATGCTCGCTAGTGATGTAGTTTTGTTTGTCAAGTGACAATTGAGTTCTTGTAGAAAAGACCATTTCTAGCCTACAGGGGAGCGGCTCTGGGGGTCATGTATTATGGGGAAACTTGTTGAGCAGAGGAGAATTTGTGAGATGTCTAGACTATAGTTGCATTTTTTAGATCTGAAGAGATGTATACAAGTTTCATAGCATTTTGTCTTTGTTATTCTGTCCCCCACGCTGTCCTCCCATTCCTGACACATCTAGTCCCAGGGGCCAGGAATTCACTACACAGATGTCTGTGTTGGACTATGAGTCTTTCAGTGGGATGCATGATTCTGTATATTACCATTAAGTGTTCTTGTCACAGTAACATTTTAGTTAGGAACTGCCACTGGTTTTAGGGGTTAGGATTTTTTTGTTTGTTTGGCTTGGAATCACCTGACAATTTGGAAAGTGTAATAACATCCAGTTTTTTTCCATGTGTTAATGAAATCACATGACATGGTGTGACCTGGGGAAGAAATAGTTGGTTTGCGTCTGGATTCCAATTTTGTAAGGATCAGCTTTGCTTGATCGGAGCCTCTTTGCAATTGAAATATGTGATAAAATTAGAGATAAATGACAAGTCTCCACTAGAGGAATAGTCTGTGGCACACCAGACAAGAAAAGATGTGAATGCGCTTCTCAGTACTCCTAATAATAGAGGGCTGCGTTTTGCTGTGCCATATGCTTGATCTACTTGTTTTTAACTTAAGTGTAACCTTCAGTATGCTGTTAATGATTAGATGCGTGGTTTTGAGAGTATGAATTTGAGTTTCAGTGGTTTAGTTTTGATTTTATTTGTGTAACGTTGTAGAGTTCATAATACAGGAAAGTTTAAAAGAACCACAGAGTTTATCTGGTTCTACTCCTTCAATTTACAGATGAGGAAACAGACTCGGACAAGTTAACTGGTTTGGTCAAGATTCCCTAGTCAACTCATATCAAGGCCAGAGTGAAAGCACACACCCTCCTGAGTCTAGCTCTAACATACTGCTGTCCACTTCTACTTTTAGGAAATTATATTAGCATCATTATAAACGCAGGAACCTTTGCAGATCCATCTTCCCATATGTCTGTCAGGTTTCTTTTAAAGTTTTTTAGTTTTCAATTCCAGAGCACTTACACCTAGGAAGAACTTTTAGAATGAGTGGGGAAAAGGCATTAAAGAGAGGAAAATGATCTTGTCATAGGAGCTTGCCCATATTTTCCTTTGTAAATGAAATAGTAGGCAGGTAAATACATGATTATAAAGATTATAAAGTTTGCAATTTATCTAGTCTGTTGCCCCTTTGTTTTCTCCATGCATATATTGTTTTACACTTTAGTTATTTAGTTTATTTCTATTTGTCCTAAAAGTGTACCCAGTAGTAATTATCTTAATTCTTATTAGCTTTTTCTTTTAATGTCATATGGGGGATATTAATGTATTTATTTTTTAATTACAAAATATTAATATGTATCATAACTTTTAATGTTTAAAGTACTCTCCAGTCACCAGTTTTATCTTTATAAAATGATTGGAATTAAAGAAGAATTAAAATTTACATTTAAAAAACAGTAATATTTTGAAGAAGAAAAAGTAGGCATTTGACTCAGAGCCACACAGACCGTCAGTATGTTTGAGGAGGAGCTAAAATTCCAGTCTTCTTGGACTCGGTTCTAGTCCCATAACACTACACAACATTTCTAGGATGACTTCAGAAAAGTTTTAAGACGCCCAGAAACATTAGCACAGTGAAATATCTGCTGTTTGCCATTTTTTTCTTGGAAATGATTAAAACTACCAAACTGGTTAGACTATTATTCTCACGTAATTTTTAATACTGAAATATTTCATAGTCAAAGAAGCCTTTTGTAGTTCTCTCCATTTTAACCCATAAACTGTAGGTATTTTAATAATTATATTTATTCAGTGTATATTTTTAAACATGACACACACTGTGCTAGACATTGGCAAGTAGTAGGAATAAGCCACGACATCAGACTTCAGGAGGCTGAGGAGGAGTGAGAGATTGTTAATGTCCTTAGGTTTATGATGTAGTCCTGGCATATGTCTTCTGGAAATCTTCTGGCTTTTCTAGTCTCCCTTTCCCCTGTCACAGATCAGTTAATTGTACTCCAAGTTTGGTTGTGATTTCACAGTTCTTCAGTGTTTGAGACTCAAAGTCCTCTTTTACTAGAACCTCTCAAATGAATCTCTGGAAAGTTTTTAAGCTTCCAAGAATTACTTTTGGTGTTTACTTGCTGTGTCTGCTACAAATATTTTATAACCGGCCATCCTTTGCACCCAAGTCTCTGCTGATGCACTGCAAGCCTAACGTCTTGTGACTTAGATCACCAGGGACATTTCCCAATTCCCTGGGTGTTGACTTCATGTTTTCTTATGAAGGTACAAAATTTAGTTATGAGGATTAACTCCAAGAGAGGCAAAAGTTAACAGGGATTTATTGACATGTGTTCTTTCATTCAACAGGTATTTATTGACCACTTACTGTATGCCTGGGTTTATGTTAATAAGGATTTAGAAAGATAAGAGGTGACCCCACCCTGGAATTGCTCACAGCCAGATGGGTACACCTGATGTTAAAACAATTACAGTAAAATGAAATGTGTTTTATAGCAGTGCTTTCTGAGTACAGAAGTAGCTGTTTAGTAGGTCAGGGAGGGTATAACAGAGGAGGTGAGAGTTGAACCAGACCTTGAAGGGTGAATAGGAGTTTGTCACCTAGACTTGGGAAGGAAGGAGATTCCAGGCAGCATCTGGAAAAGACAAGAATAATAGCTCTCATTTGCTAAGTGCTGTACTAAGCACTTTACACATATTGTCTTATTTAATCCTCCTGATAGCCCTAACGAGGTAACTTTGTTACCTTCTTTTTGGGGGCAAGGATATGGAGATTCAGAGAGATTAAATTGCCCAGGGTCACACAGTGAGTAAATGGTGGAGCTGGTTTCATTTTGTGTGCTCCTAACCATTATGAAACATGACCTCACCAAAAGCAGAGGAACATAAAAACATGGCACTTCCATGGGTCCTGGGGAAGCTGGTTTCTTTCTTATCAGAAGAGTGCCAATGGTAGATGAGACTGGAAGGCCTCAGATCATTTAGGCTCTACATTTTAGAACCTCGTGTTCTTACTGGTAAATTCTTGTATTAGCTGTGGAAATGGTCCCAGCTGTGGGCCTTGAGAAAAGCAAGAGCAGTCTCGGATGGACACCTCTAAATGGCAACTCTAGAAGCACTGTGGGGAAGAGATTGCAGGAACTCGAGATGTAGAAGCAAGGGGGCATGTTATTAGGCAGCAGGAGTGCGAGGTGAGGCCATGTGGATGGAAAGGGGGTGGGATGGTAACAGCAAGGCTTCGCAGTGATTTGGGAAGTTGAGGGAGACGTTGAGAAGGCTTTCCAGGGGTGCAGTGCCAGGATTCCCAGGCATCATAGCCTCAGTGACTATGTGGAGATGAGGCCTTCTGTTCACTAAAAATTGAGGATCATGGGATGAGGAAACAGTTTTGATAGAAGAATCATGAGCTGAGTTTGAGTTGCCTGTGGGAGAGGGAACTGAGCAGTAGTTGGACATGTATGTCTTGAGTTCAGGAGGTATGGATTTGGCAGGTCTGAGCTTGAGGAGCAGATGTGCAGACATTGGCCTGTGGGCGGTTGCCAAAGTTGGGCTGTGGTCAGGATCAACTGGGGAGAATTATGGGAGTGAGAAACCAAGAGAATGGAGGCTCGAACCCTGAGGAACCCTTGCACCCACCTAAGGGTAGGTGAACTAGTAGTCGATACTGCAGAGGAGACCAAGAGAAGGCAGTTGGAGAGATGGGCAAACTCGCTTTGGTTCTAATCACTAAAACGGTGGTGGTTATATTATAAATTATGCAATTTAATATAACAAAATTTAACATAAAATTTGCTGTAGTGAACATTGAAGTGAATTTCTGGTGCTCAGAAAGTTTTACTTTGCTGTCTTTTTAGGAATCTCTAAAGCCCCAAGGTTAATTTTGTCCCTAATGAAGCTTCATGCTTTTTATAGCATGTACACAGGTAATGTGGATTTTTCTTCTGAAACATCATCATCCTGCCCTGAGGAGAATGGTTCTGTAGGAGAGAGAGATTTTGAATTTCAGGCCCCTGTACTCCCTAGGGTTTGAAGGACCGCAGTGAAGAGGAGAGGGTGCAGAGAGCGAGGGGAAGAAATTAAACGGACAAGCCAGCACTACTTTTATATATGCCCAAGACTTTCCTAACTCATTTTGATGGACTGCCCTACTTTTGGCATAGAACAAGGGTGAAACAACTGTCTCGCTACGCTTGTAGAATGTAAGGTCACCTAACACGGAATATCATCTATGAGTTTAACAAAAAAGTTCAACTAGAAGTCTTCTAAGAATCTCTCTGAGAAATAAAATCCTCGAATCTATGAAGC
The DNA here is from genome assembly GCA_004363605.1 of Indri indri. NCBI lineage: Eukaryota > Metazoa > Chordata > Mammalia > Primates > Indriidae > Indri > Indri indri. The sequence goes on along the minus strand of RJWJ010010090.1, from coordinate 27,491 downwards.
CATGGTCAGACAGGCCCAAGCCCCATCTTCTGCTATATTTTGGAAGCCAGCAGAGAGAAGGCTTACTCCACACGTAGTCACTGCCCCTGTTACGTGTCAGCTGAAGAAAATGTGCAGGTCTTGGTCTGCTAGTAGGAAGGACTTGAAAGTTCGTTTTAATAGTCTAGGTTTCCGAAATTATTTCTTCAATTATAGTGTTACATATACAGAGCAATTCTACTCTTCCCGTAATATATGGGGCCCAAAAGGTAGAATTTGGAAGAGGATAATAGAAAATATACTGATGGCAAAGGATTTCAGCTAGTTGATTGTGAGCTCCCACAGGGCAGGGACTCTGCCACTTTGGCAGCTAGGCCTCTGTTAATAATAATACTGGCCAAAAGGATAAGGTAGATTGTGAATGACAAGTTGATCTTTAAGTTTCCATGTAAAACTCACCTACCAGGCAGCTTTAAGACTTGTGGTTGTCCAAGGCTGGCAAGAATGCCTGGCAAGAATGCCTAACTGGAAGGGTATCCTGGTCCTCTCCCACCCCTCACCTCTTAGCAATGACAGTGCTTGAAGGAAATCCCAAGTAGACTCTTAGTAGAAGGCTGGGGGCCCGTTGATTTACACCATCGGTTTTTCTTAGACAGCAGTGTTACAGGCATGGCATGTGTACCTGAAGTAGAAATTACTTCTTTGGATTCTTTGTTGGAAAGCTGAGTAGCTCAGCATCCTATGTCTTAAGAAAGCCAAACCATTGACCAAAGGAAGGCCCAAAACAGTGTGGTAGTTGCTTGGTTTGTTGGGCTGAATGGCCTTAAATGGTCATCACAGTCAGTGAAGCCTGGAAACTTAAAAATAGGTTATGGGTCTACAAGATACTATCGTTCATATCTATGTGGGAATCTTTCAAGCCTAAAAACACAGGATTTTTGTCACTGGATCATGTATGTTCCTAGGTTTAATCAGATTTTCCCAGGAAAGGGGAAAAACTGGTGATAAAGTGTTTTCAGAATAGAGCTAGATATTAGGGAAAGAGTAGTGGACAAGACAGACAGGGCCCTGTCCTTGTGCTGAAAAAACTAAATGAAATGTGAGAGGTGCTGTGATCTTGGGGTGGGGGAGCCCATGTAGAGTCTTATGCGCTTATGCTTTCTGTGCATCCTGTTTCATTTTTATATCAAGTATGGATTGAGTGGGACACCTGTGATGTGGCAGGCCCGGTACTAAATGTTAGGTGTAGAATGATGAACAAGAAAGATACAGTCTCTGCCTCTAAGGCAGCAGACCTCTTATCTGCTAGATGTGGCATTTATGGAATCCTTTTTTCAGGATCTCGTCTTTCGTATCCTTACCTAGCCCCCTGCTCTCTTTTTCCTTTACCTTGTCAGAGCCCGTCAGCGCCATGTCAGCATCATATCCGCTCTCCCTGCTAGTGTGCTCGCGAGGTCCCTCCCGGCTGCACAGCTCTTTCCATTTAGTAAACCTGGCCTGGCTGTGAATTCAAGCCGAATTGGATTTTGTGAAGATGGGGTGTGGGGGACGGGGACTGACTTTTAAAATACCCCATTTGAACAGACCTCTTCCATTCTGTTCGTATTTCCTGTCTGAATTCCAGATTGGTGGCAGCAAGCACACAATGAATGATCACCTGCATGTCGGCAGCCACACCCATGGACAGATCCAGGTTCAGCAGCTGTTTGAGGATAACAGTAACAAGCGGACAGTGCTCACAACACAACCAAATGGGCTTACGACAGTGGGCAAGACGGGCTTGCCGGTGGTGCCAGAGCGGCAGCTGGAGAGCATTCATAGACGGCAGGGGAGCTCCACCTCTCTGAAGTCCATGGAAGGGATGGGGAAGGCGAAAGCCACCCCCATGACACCCGAACAAGCAATGAAGCAATACATGCAAAAACTAACTGCCTTCGAACACCATGAGATTTTCAGCTACCCTGAAGTGTATTTCTTGGGTCCAAACGCAAAGAAGCGCCAGGGCATGACAGGTGGGCCCAACAACGGTGGCTATGATGATGACCAGGGATCATATGTGCAGGTGCCCCACGATCACGTGGCTTACAGGTACGAGGTCCTCAAGGTCATTGGCAAGGGGAGCTTTGGGCAGGTGGTCAAGGCCTATGATCACAAAGTCCACCAGCATGTGGCCCTGAAGATGGTGCGGAATGAGAAGCGCTTCCACCGGCAAGCAGCGGAGGAGATCCGAATCCTGGAACACCTGCGGAAGCAGGACAAGGACAACACTATGAATGTCATCCACATGCTGGAGAACTTCACCTTCCGCAACCACATCTGCATGACGTTTGAACTGCTGAGCATGAACCTCTATGAGCTCATCAAGAAGAATAAATTCCAGGGCTTCAGCCTGCCTTTGGTTCGAAAGTTTGCTCACTCGATTCTGCAGTGCTTGGATGCTTTGCACAAAAACAGAATAATTCACTGTGACCTTAAGCCTGAGAACATTTTGTTAAAGCAGCAAGGTAGAAGTGGTATTAAAGTGATTGATTTTGGCTCCAGTTGTTACGAGCATCAGCGTGTCTACACATACATCCAGTCGCGTTTTTACCGGGCTCCGGAAGTGATCCTTGGGGCCAGGTATGGTATGCCCATTGATATGTGGAGCCTGGGCTGCATTTTAGCAGAGCTCCTGACGGGTTACCCCCTCTTGCCTGGGGAGGACGAAGGGGACCAGCTGGCCTGCATGATTGAACTGTTGGGCATGCCCTCCCAGAAACTGTTGGATGCAGCCAAACGAGCCAAAAATTTTGTGAGCTCCAAGGGTTATCCCCGTTACTGCACTGTCACGACTCTCTCGGATGGCTCTGTGGTCCTCAATGGAGGCCGTTCCCGGAGGGGGAAACTGAGGGGTCCGCCGGAGAGCAGAGAGTGGGGGAATGCACTGAAGGGGTGTGACGACCCCCTTTTCCTTGACTTCTTAAAACAGTGTTTAGAATGGGATCCTGCGGTGCGCATGACCCCTGGCCAGGCTCTGCGGCACCCTTGGCTGAGGAGGCGCTTGCCAAAGCCTCCCACTGGGGAGAAAACATCAGTGAAAAGGATAACGGAGAGCACCGGTGCTATCACGTCTATTTCCAAGTTACCTCCACCTTCCAGTTCAGCTTCCAAACTGAGGACTAATTTGGCACAAATGACAGATGCCAACGGGAATATTCAGCAAAGGACAGTGTTGCCAAAACTCGTTAGCTGAGCTCCGATCCCCTGATGCTGGTAATCTGAAAGATACGACGTTGCTGAGCCTTACTGGGTTGAAAAGGAGTAGCTCAGACCTGTTTTTATTTGCTCAATAACTCTACTCATTTGTATCTTTTCAGCACTTAATTTTAATGTAAGAAAGTTGTTCGTTTTGTTTTTATAAAATACATGAGGACAATGCTTTAAGTTTTTATACTTTCTGAAACTTTTTGTGTTCTAAAAGTACGATGAGCCTTACTGTATTTAGTGTGGCAGAATAATAACATCAGTGGCAGGCCATTGATTACTTCATGACTGCCACGCATCTACAGATTGGTGTCAAAGACATTCACTATTATGTTTTCATGGTTCACGTTATATTCTCCCCAGAGTGACAGCCCCCTAAGGCCCTCCTTATCTCTGCATACTCCAGGTCCCTGCACAGGTGTAGCCTGTCCTCCTTTCATTTTTCATAAGTTTATCTGGGAGGTGGTGGTGGGAGGAGAATGGTCAGGACAAAAGTGATACTCTAAGAAAAACTATACCTCTATACCTTAGAGATAGTTTCTTCTCTAGTGCTCAAACAAATACAAAATAAAATCCCCAGATTTAAATTGCTTGGTTAGCATCCTGACATTCTAAAAGCCCGCAAAGCAGCTTTTAGCAGATAAATGGAAATGGAAACGTGTGTTCCTCCAAATTTTCTAGTATGATCGGCAAGCTGTTTTGTAAAGAAGCCTCATATTACAGAATTGGTTTTGCACCTAAATTTAGAAATGTATTCCATGAGCTATTCCTCCCTTCTCTTTGCTTTTTTCCTCTCTGTTCCTCTTTTACCACACGTCTGTTGCTTGCATTTAGTTTGCCTTCTTCTTTCAACTGTATATCCCTGACTGTTATTATATTACAGCAAAGAGACATTTCAGCTGTGATGATGACCATCATTTCATATTCCAATTTTAAAAAGAACAGCAGCCTAGCTACTTAAGGTGGGGATTTCCATAGTCCCAAGGAAGATTTAGCAGATTAGAGTGAGTTCACACTTTTCAGGTGCCTCTGTAAGGTTCTCTTTGCCTGGGAAAGTATCAACTCTTTAAAGAAAGAGGGTTGAAAATCCTCTTGATAAACAGAAGTCACTGTGGCTGTTCAGTAAGGCCAATTTTGACAACACATTTAAAGGAGGAAAAGTTCAACCTCAAGTTAAATGGTTTGACTTACTCTTTATATCGTTAGAAGAACCACAGAAATTGCATTCCTCTATTTTATTTTACTTTCTTTTAGATTGCACTGATTGTTGTTGTGGGAATGACACTTTACCTGGAAAAGTAACTGAGAGTTAGGTAAAAGAATATTTTCTTCTCTGAATAATAATTATTTTCACAGTGAAAATTTCAGTATTTTATCACTAATGTATAAGCAGTGATATATAACAATTTCAAGGCACGAGGAAAAATTTTTTGGTATGTGCAATTTAATATAGAAAGATTTCTGCCTGTTTGGACAGTAGGATTTGGGTAGTACAAATTAGGATAAATAATCTTTTATATGCACAGATATTATTGTATTGCCTGTAAATTGATTTTACAAGTACTTAAAGTGTGGTCCCAGTGAGGCCAAGAAAGTTTCCGGTTAAGTTCTTTGAATATTAATCCTACAGTTTCTCTTACTTAAAGGAAAAAAAAAAGTTTTGAACAAAACACTTTACTTATCTTGAGGCTTTGTTGGTTGATGGTGGAAAAAAATGCTCAGGAAATATTTCAGATATTTGCCAAAAAACAGTAATAAGATTACCTTATTAAAAAAATAGTGATACTGATATTTGCTTTACTATTTATGGGTGTCACAAATAAATTAATTTGTACTTCTGTCTGTATCTAGAAATTATAGCTTCTTTCCCCTAGTCAAATTCTTTAGCATATTGTACACATTTCTGTGTAATCTGTGGAAGTGCAATAATATGTTAGTAAGTAACACTTCAAATGATGCTCATGTGACGATACCCCCAATCAGTGGCTTGCGGAGTTTAAAGATTTGTGTATTTATTAAGATTTTGGCTTAAAGGCATAAGAAGTCTAAGACTTGATTTGGTGGCTTTGTAAGACCACGAGCCTCTTAATGATGGTTAGCTTCTTTAGGTCATATTTTCCCCTCCTAATGCTCCTCTTTCATTTCCACTCATCTTCACATTTGTGTTTAAATATATGAACTTGAGCCTGCCATTATTAATTTCTTATAAAATGATTATATTAACACATGTGAAAACTTACAAATGGACTAATACTGCTTGTTTTTTCCCCGCCACATAAAACTGGTTCTTTAGATGCCAGCAGTGCGTTTGTGACTATCTTTAGTCACAAATGCAACCGGAAACTTTTAAGCCAAACTATAATGTGCAGTGCTATGGGGCTTTTTTGTTAGTTTGTCCAAATACAGTGAAATTTCCTTTATTCACAAGAGCCGCCACATTTCGGTGTTTAGTGATGAAGCCGCTTTTAAAAAATTCTAGGTCAATTATAATGTCAAAAAAAGAAAAAAGAAAACTGTTGCATCTTTGTGATTTTAAAACATCAACGAAGGGCTCTGATAGACTACTAGGAGTTGGCTTGGAAACAGTTTTTGGTCTCACAGGTTACCATTGTCTAGGGATGTCTGAGCTGTTTTCAGATTTAGGAATAGCACAGTGTTGTCTTGTCTTTGGTTGCAGTCTCATTAGGCTCTGTTTATTGCACCACCGGAGTATTCATTACCACTTAACTGTATTGCTACAACAGTGGAATAACAGAATGGTGCAAGACAGTGCAGATTAACAGTAGAGGAGAAATTGTGCCCTTAGTGTTAACAATGTGCCTTTTGTTCTGAATGCCATGTTGTAGGGCATGCATTTTTTGGCCTCTTTAACTCTTTGAATACTAGTCAATAAGGATGGAACCCACCTCTGCAAAGATACATCTGTCTTAAATATCTAGTTACAGGCCTTAATAGAAACCATAAGGCATGAATCATTAGGCACTGAGAGAAGATAACCATCAGTTAGTTACACAGGGAATTCCTATGTTTAAGGGGTTAAAGATGGTCTTTGTTGTATCTTAACATCAGACTGATTTTTAAATGATATTTTTTTGTTATGCTAACAGTAGACAAAAATCAACTGTATTTGTAAAAATTTACCTCAAACCATTTAATTTTATAGTGTGATTAATCCCAGGGCATTTGGTATGAACCAAAGTGCATTCCTTTTATATGTGCCTGGCTCTAGTAAGGATGGCCAGGGATTTTTACAATTTGGGTGCAAGGCACTTAAGCCACTTTTAAACTTAATGGGTGGTTTGGAGTCATGTTAAATGACTCCATCAGAATGTTAGAAAACACTTTAGGCATCAGTAGCATTGGGCCATATTGGAATCTTAAATAAAAGTGTGAATTTTAAAGAGAGCATTCATTTTTGTAATTTTTTTCATTAAGAATATTTCTGGTAAGCAGAAGACTTTTTAAAAAACTGATTTGGCTGGTAAAGGTTTTAATATTGCCCAACATAATGCTGTGGTAGCATTAAAAAATAAAAGTATTTGTGAACTCTGTTTCTTAGGGGCTTGTACATCTCTCTGCTATGGACATATATAAAATTAATTGTAATTGTACTCAGCTCAACTGCTACAGTTATGTCTAGGCAGTGGCTTGGGTTTTTAATCGAGCAACAACTTAGACACGTGACTGATAATGCTGCAACTGTGTGTACTGAAAATATGTGAAAATGGTTGAATGTGGACTGTGTATATATGTATGTAAAAATTTCTGTGAGATGCTGCTGTCGCCACTTAACATAGAACGTGTTCTAGTGGATTTTAATCCTAGTGGCCAGTTCTATGATACTGTATGTATTGTACAGCTGATGACAGGAGTAAGACTGTTTAGTGAATATTTGTTAAATTTTATTGTTGTGGCCAGAGATAATTTCAGAATAAAATTTAAATGTCCTACCTTAACTTTTCTCCCCTTTTCTAACTATAATTTAACTCCTGATCTATTTCTGGTATTGTTCTTGGTTTGTTAGCCTGGAGAGGGTTTAGAATGCTAAATAGATAGTTTTATATCAGTGTCTTGGAAAGTTAAAATAATTCATTCTACTAGTAATAGTTTGTTCATCAGCGATTATTCATTAGTTCAGCAATTTAAATTTAAAATTTATTGTCCAGTAAATATGCAGATTCCAAGTAAGAAAGACTAAAGTTTTAGTAGGCAGCTTTTCTCAGAATATTCTATTCCTTTACCTTTAATATTTTTATGTTAAATTTTATTTATGTGGCCTCTGCCATGCTCTTTATCATGCTAGAGCATCACATCTATTTTTATTTTAACCTTCAAGGTTGCAGTTCAGCTGTGGGAGCAGCATCTATCCATTATTCCCCACTGGTCTTCATTCTTTCTTGTGCACGGGTTCTGGTGAACTGTTCTTATGTGTTCTTACCAGCTCCACCCCATGCTTTTTAATGCTTATGATTTTGTAGTTTTTGTACTTGGTGGTCTCTCTGGTGCACATTTTTGGGGTATTAATGTCTCCTGTCATGGCTGGGTCAGAACGTAAAGCCTGTAAACTGCAACTAGCTCGTGATTTGTCAGGTTCAGTTAATACCAAGCTAAGAGTTTACTTACGGATGACAGCAAGCAGATGCTCTAGTAATTTGTCAGACATTGCAGGGATATTATGTAGTCACATATTTCCCTCTTGTGGAAAGAACTACCTCACATTTTTATTTACATCCCTCCTGCCACCAACAGCCAAGGAATTTACTTGTGTGGCTTCCTGCAGCCAAAGTGGGATTTGCTTAAATAAGGGAACACTGTAAGAGTTCCTTGAGCCCAGCCTTTGTCTGATAGCCCATGCCATAGATTTTCATTATTGCTCATCTTGCTTCTCAAATTTCATATGCAATGCAAACCCAAGCAGCAAACTAACCCAAAAAACAGTATGTTTAGAAATACATGTTTAAGAGATGTGCATTATGTATAAAATTGAAAGTTGGTGCTAAAGCAGCAATTTAAAATTTATTGTCCAGTCCTGACTGACTGCCTCAGTGAATTATAGTTCATACCCATTCTCTTTTCTCATATCAAATCTTTCAAAGTTCTTTCTTAAATTGGTTAACGTTCTATTCTGTTTCAATCTCCATAATCTTTTCCCTTTTGGAGTCAACAACTATACAAATAAATATTCTTGGAACTTCAAAGTTGCCTTGGAACTAGGAGTAGAGAATGTTGCTAGCTGACATTGGTGTTGGTCTTTTAAAGAAGGGGAAATTGGTTTGACTACTTTCTGTTTTGGAAAGAGAGCATTAAGAGGGATTTGAAGAAGGTATTTGTGGCTTTGTTTCATTGTTTTTTGTTGTCTTTTTTTTTTTTTTTTTTTTTAATTTGAGTTACACCACCCTTCCTTTGGGCCATCAGGCCCTTGTCCTTAGTGATACTTTAACCTGGTCCCAAATGAAAAACGACTGCCAATGTGTTGCACTCTACTAAGAATATTGCATCTTAATGCAAAGTCTTTGGTTTGTTTATTTGGTTTGACTTTGACTTACTGTTTTGCTATGGTCACATTCTTAAAATCTGTGATATAATTCATACATATTGTGGGCGGAATGGGGGAGAATAATTACTATTGCCTTGCATCTCAAGTTTAATGAGAAAACTAATGCATTAATGAATTAATATTTACTCTTCTGAAGAAAGCTGACCTTTTAGGAGTATTCACAAGCCTTCTATAATAAGGAGTGGCAAGAATGTATTACAATTGTATTACTTGTTCCAGAGAGCATTGCTTCTTACTTAGAAAGCTCCTTCGTGGATCTCATGGTGTTGTATGAACATCAGTTCATCCTTAGACATCTCTATGAGCTATAATTATCCTCATTTGATATTTGAGGAAACAGAAGGAACTTGCTCCAAAGTGACTTTGCAAAAACACCGCAAAATTTGAGGCTTAGGTTGTAATCAGCTAATTTTGGTCTTGGACAGTAAAAGAAAATTCCTAACCATACATCACACACAAATTTAGAAAGGGAGGAAATTTGAGCTAGCAATGGGCATTTATGTTATTTAAATAAATTATCAGTTTCTAGCAATATTTTTCAAGTGGGACAAACTACAAAAAAATGAGGACTAGAACATCTTAGTCTCTTTAGGTGCACCTAATAACTTTAAATGCATGTGCACACACCCTCAGTTAATTTGTGGAAGAGTGACTTCTCATTGCCATTTGTGGGGAGGCTAATTATATAGCTTTATTCTTTATTTTCTGTGTTCTTAAAATGTTTTTTTTTTACATTTGAATGTATAAAAATATTATTTTTGACACTTTACTAGTTCTCAGGGATTAAAAGTTAAATTTTATTGACTGTAGCTGCAGGTAAATCTCTTAAATTTAAATTTACTCAGGTTTTCTATTTTTTGCCTCCATATTTAAGAAAATACAGAATGCCTGCCAGGGAAATAAATAAAAATAAAAATTTCAAATACAATTTTAAAACACCAAATTGTAAATAAACCAATTTTACAAACTAAAATATTGTGTCTTTCCTTGCTTTTTGTCCCAAATTATCTTCCCTCCTAAGTTTAAGAAGTTTTAAATATCAGGACTATTTCTTCATTTGTAAAAATGAAGTGTGCTATTTGCAAAACAAAAACTTATGAATAGGCCCAAATCATTTATGGAAACATTTATTGGTTTTAGTTGTTTTGGGTGAAATGTGATTAATTATAAGCAATGTATGTAGGCTTGCAGTAAATAAATGTATGGATAAATTTGGGTTGGGCTAATTTGTTCTTTTGTTACGTGAAGAGGAATACCCTGCTTGATTTTTCCTTTCCCTAGAATTCAATTCATTGGAATTCTGGCTAGGGTAGGCTTAAATTAAAAAATATATACATATATATATATAATACATATATATATAATATATATATCTCCAAGTGATAGAATCTTATTACCATCCATCGCAGATGGCATTCAGTTGTCAAATATTTATTAAATGCCTCCTACGTGCCAAGTTCTGTTGTAGGCACTACAGATATATAATGGTGAACAAAACAGACATAGTTCCTATCTATAGGTAGTTTTTAGACTGGTTGGGAAGGCAGGCATTATTATATGAACAAATACGTAATTGTAAATGTGCTAAGTGCTGTGAGGGAAAAGCATGTGGTGCTGAGTGTGTATGCAATGACGGGGGGCTGTGTTGTCTTGTATAGGTAAAGAATGGCTTCCCTAGGAAATAAGTGGCTTTTCAGCTGAGGAAGGAAGACCATGGACAGAGACCCTGGAGCTAGAGGAAACAAGGTGAGCAATTGAAGGAAGGGTCATGTGGCCAGAGCCCAGAAAATGAGGGTACTTGATGTGAAATGAAGCTGGCGATGTGGTTGGGCACCAGATCGTGCCAAGCCTGTAGGCTCTGTTAAATATTTTGGTCTTTATCCTATGCACAAGGTAGTAACCGAGGGATTTTAAGGAGGAAATGCCATGAGCAGATTGGCTTTTCTTGTTTTTAGTAAAATATACTGAGAAGGGTAGGAGTAGATGAAGGAAGACCAATTGGAAGTGTTCGCAAGAGATGGCTGATTGGACCATAGAGTGAGTGTGGACATTCAAAGAAGATGGATATAAGGCCTCTTTTATGATGCAAAAAGACAGGCAGTCCCCAATCTACAATGGGTCAACTTAAATTTTTTTGACTTTATGATGAGTTTATCCCAGTATTAAATGCATTTTCAATTTATGACATTTGTAACTTGCCATGGGTTTATCAGCACATCCCTATCCTAAGTCAAGGAGTATCTATCTGTATTAAGATAGAAATAACAGGGGTGTTTCTTTGTGTATGAAAACTATTGTTGCTATTTTAGTGTCTGGTTTGCTACATTGCATCAAAGGAGGTTACAGTAATTGATTTGTATAAGAAAAGAAAGGGTTGAAAGTTAAGGCCTTTGGTTACAGAGCATGACGTACTGGTAAGCTATTTATCTTTTGCTGAAAATGTGAAGCCTTTGAGTAAAATCTCATTTATTCAGATTTTTTTTCAGGAGGTCTCAGATTTAAGAGATTGTAAAAATGTGTGTGTGTGTGTGTGTGTGTGTGTGTGTGTGTGTGTGTGTGTTGGGGCTCACGTAGAGGTCAGCTAAGCCAAACTCTTCCCAAAGAGAGCAATCGATGTGCTAGGTCGCCTCCCTCTCCCTTCCCCTCCTCTTTCCTTCCCTTCCTTCCATAGAAATTAAACATCTACTCTATAAGGATGGTGTATTTGGATTTAGTATATTTGGGTTTACCAAAACAAAACAACAACAGTAAAAATAATAAAAGAAGGAAAAGAGGAGAAGAAGATAGGTTCTTGCCCTTGAGGACTTTAATTAGGAAGGCAAGATTAAACAGAAAACACTAAACAATTTGAGAACAATAAAAGACAAAATTCAGCATAAGTACCGTTCATTTGTGTTGCTGCTGGATGATACTAGCATCAGGGACGTGGGTCTCCAGCCGTGTCTTGATGAAATTCAGATTGGTAGAGACAAAAAGGACTTTCTAGGAAAAGAGAATTGCTCTAATTGAGGCATATCATATTCATTCATCTGGTCATCCAATATTTATTGAGCACCTATGTGTATAATTTTCGGCATACTGCAAAGGGTGGGCAAAGAGACTGGCTTGTTGCAGAATGAGGAAGTGGGGAATAATTCTTTTGGAAAGGTGGGCCTTGTCCTGTGGCTCCCTCAAATGTGCCGTGTTGTCGCAGCCACTACACATGTGCTGTCTCTGTCTAGAATGCCTTTCCCAATGTCTGCCTCATCCTGTGGGATTCAGGTGAGATGTCACTTCCCCCTCAAAGCCCTCCTTAACCTAAGGTTGGGCAAGGCCACCCTTACCAAAGCTAATACCAGCAACCTTTATCTCTGCATCTGGAAGGGATTTTTGCTAATGACCAGGTGAGTGGAACTGAGTTGAGAGAGGCAGCAGAATCCTCTCCCCTGCTTCCCTCCACCCTTCTTGCTGGGCACACACTGGCAAACAAAATATAAGTAGTGTCTGGATGTAACATTTTAGTAGGAGAGGTAGATGTTAAATTAAGCGGATAATCACAAAAACGATAGTTATGATTTGTGAGAAGTGCCAGGCAGGAAAAGTAACTAGATTTTATGAGAAAGAATAATTAATTAGCAAGGAGGTGAACAAAGGCCCCTCTGGTGTGGTGGCATTTATGTGCCATTCTAAAGGAGCGAGATCAAAACTTTGGGAGAACAACCCGGAGCATGGGCTCCAGCGCCAGAAGGAAGGTCTGCGGGCTGGAGTGTGGTGAGCCAGGAAAGGGGGCACAAGGGAGTGGGGTGAAGAAAGCAAGGCCAGGCCACAGGAGGGAGAAGGCCACCTACACCTGCCAGGAGCCGGGAAGCCATTGGCGCATTGAAAGAAGACTCAGAAATAGTCATTCCCGTTTCCTGTGGACACAAACTGGAGGGGAGCCAAATGGAAATGGTGACACTTGATGAGGCAGAGGAGTCCTAACCGTCTGGGAGACGTCAGGGAGAGGGAATTTAACAGGAATAATGATGGTCCCACACCACAGGTTCTGTTCAGGAAGGGAGGTGAGGTGGGGATGGGACCATGCGGGGTTCCGAGGACACCATTTGTGTTGTTATTTTAATAACTAGAGTAACCTAGGCTGAAAAAGGTATTTTTCCCTCTTTTGTTTCCCTCCACTACACTGAAAGGAAGAAAAGTACATTTTTTAAAATGTGACTATATAGAAATTATAGATGCAATGTAATTGATCTCTAAAGGACATTTTAAATCAGTAAGAAAAACACTAATAACCCGGTGAAAAAAATAGACAATGGCATGTTCAAAAAATTTACATGAGCAACATAAATAGACTAAAAAAATTCAAAATTGTGCATCCAAATAATGTAAATTAAAGCAATGAGTTTATTTAGCCCATGAAGTATCAACAATTAAGGAAACAGTGACGCTCATTGCTAGCAAGGGTGTGTGGTGGCATAAAGCGCTCATTTGATGCTGCTGCAATATAACTAGCAGAACCTTTCTGGAGGGCAGCTTGATAATCTGCAGGAAGAGCTTTAGAAATCCTCATTTGTTTTTACCTGACAATTCTACTTCTAGAAATCTAGATCAGAAGTAACCCATGATGTAAACAAAGAGTCGTGTACAAGGATAATCATATCTAGTAGTACAAACTTAGGAAAAAAACTTGTATCCATCAACAGGGATTGCTTAATAAATTATGACAAATTTATGTTTTCGTGGACAAAAGTTTTACAGTGTACTATTAAGCAAAAAAGAGAGAAAAAAGGAAAAAGACAAAAAGAGAAAAGAAAGAAAGAAAGAAAGGAAAACAACAAAAACCAAAATAGGACACAAAACTGAAGGCCCTCGCTGCCAAAACAGGCTGAGGCGGAGCAGAGACGGCATAGGGAAAATGATTAGAAGGAAATACACCAATGTGTTAACAGGCGGCTGATTCTAATTTTAATTGTCTTACATATTTTTCATCAGTTTTTACAATGAGCCTTCACATTTTAATAATACTTTTAATAACAAATACATTATTACAAAGAAAAGTATTTGGAAGAGAAGGAATAAAATAAAAAGAAGAAGACTGCCAGGGACCAGGCGAACAGCACAGTTTAATGGCAGGGAGGGAACAACAGCCTTTCTGTCCTGCAGGGCCATGCCCAGCCATTTCAGCTCCTCCCGCCCTCTGTGCACCTCTCACCTCCAGTCTCCGCCACCTGGAATATGCTGCTCTCCTCTTTGGCCTGCTTGGCTCCCGCTGTCCCTGGGGCTCAGGTAGCCAGGGCTTCCTCATCTGTGCCAGTCCCTGACTCCTCAGCCTTCCTCAGGCTGACAGACGGAGGCCTGCCATGTTCATCTCAACTCCCACTCGCGAGACCTTAGACTTCAGTGTGCAGGCTGGTTTAATGGTCAGATGCTGGGTTGCATGAAGGCAAGGAACTGTCTTTCTTGCTTACTATGGTATTCCCAGGAACCAGCATAAAGTTTGGGACAAAACAGGGCCTCAGTAAAAATTTGTGACTGAGTGCAGTGCTTGGCAAGGGTGTCCAAGAGAGATGTTCCCAGTGGAGGCCATCAGTGCCCTTTCAGAAGAAGGTTCCAGGAGAGTACAGGAAATACAATATGTTATCCCAGGGCTGAAATGGAGGCCGGTGGTGAACGAATGGTGTGGTGGGTGCAGATGCACTCACAAATGCCAGCAGTGAATGTGGAGAGTTGGAGAGAAGGATGAATAGTGAATACTTTTCCCAGGAAGGTAAAAGTAAATCAGAGTCTGGTCCCCTCTTCTGCTTAAATGCCCCATGATCTCTCATCACACTAAGGATAAGATGGCCAATTTCCTTGACACTCCTTCAAAGCCCTCTGGGATCTGGCTCCTATTTCTTTCCAACCTTATTTGGTTCCATTCTTGCTCATCTCAGTGTGTTCCAGCCGAATGTTTCCTGTGGGTTCTCTGAATGCCTCCATCTCATTCCTGCCTCAGGACCTTTGCATTTCCTGCCTCCTCTGCTGAAACACTTCTTCCTTCACTCCACCCGTGGTTGATATCTTACCATTTACGACTTAGATCTGGCACTGACTGCTCAGATAGCACTTCCGGAACGCTCTGCCAATACCCATTTCCCCCACTCCCGGGCCTTCACCATCACATTACCCTGTTTTATTTTTTTAAAAACATGGATCAGTATCTAGAAAAATCTCGTTAATCTGTTTAATGATTGTTTGTCTGTCTCCCTCATTAAGTGTAATTTATGTTATGTTAGTTCTTGGTACCTCTGTATTTCCTGTTGCCTTAAACAGCACTGGCATACAGTAGGTGCTCCACAACTATTTGTCATCGGGTGTGAGGCTTATGTATGTTTGGAGGAAGTAAAGAAAAAGCCAGTGGAGAGGGAAAAATTAGAAATGTTTTATACCAGGAAAGCAAATAGATATCATTTCTAATGTCAACTTTGAATCCTGTCTTGGGATTATAAGTTTACTCAGGGTTCATTGGGAACTAATGCTATGATTGATTAGCAGTGCCTTCCATGGGCATAGGAAGGGGCGATTTAGTGGTGGAATAGACTTCGCTTATTCCAGTGTGCATTGCTTCGAGTCTTGTCTTGATACACGGACGTTGTGTTCAGGATATGGCTGAGACTAGATCTCAGTTAATGTACAGATAGTTTTTTTTCTTTCCTTCAGGAGCCGATGTAGCATGAAGAGCATGCATGCTTTTACATCAATACAGATTACTAATTTATTCTTTAATATGACATCTATACATATGTCTGTATGTCTTCAATGGGATGGGAGAAGGACAAAAAATATTTCCTTATCATCTTAATCTCTGTTCTTTTATACTTTCTTCGCTTGATCTTTCGGGTGACATCAGAATGGTAGCTTATACTGGGTACCAAATTCATTGGCAACCCTGTGTCTCTTTAGGCTTGGAATCTGCAAGTCTCTTACTGTCTGGGCTAATTATTTCCTTTGGAGAACAGTGAGGCTTTTTATCAGGATGGCCACATTCTTGCGTGTTCTGACACAGAAATGATGAATAATGAGGCTGATTAACCCAGTGACCTCCATGAATGATAAAAAGGGAATATAAAGATAAGAGTTGCTTTTCTGCTCTGGGAACAGCTTCTCTCTGGACTTTTTTTGAGACATACTCCTTAATAGCAATAGTGCACTACACTTATGCCCTGTGTGTTTCATGCATCATGCTATTTTGAAATGCGAATTTTAAAATCCAGTACAGAATGCTTGACCCGCAGGCCCCTGAACAGGATCTGCTCAGCGCACGCCGTTTAATAGTGTTCAGATTAACCTTCGGGCACCTGTGAGTCGCCGCAGCGCGGCAACTACCCCAGCCCCGCGGTTTAGAGGGCCTGACCCCCTGGCCACCTCCACCTTCTGACCTGACTACGTGCTACTAGTGATCTCCACTGAACCGGCCCAGGAGCAAGGCTGGTTCTGTTTGGAAGTCGTCCAAGCTTCTATTATTAGCACTTCGGGTAAAAAGGCCAAGAGCACAGTGTCTTTCCTCCTCCTGCTCGCCCTGTCTGGACTCAGACTCACTGTGGTTCCCTCATTTGAGCTCGAGTGTGTCACCACCGTGGGTCTACAATCCAAAGTATGGCATCGTGGCAAGCAGAACAATGGCTTTGCCAAACATGTCAATGTCCTCGTCCCCAGAACCTGTGAATAGGTAGGTACGTGATGTTTTAGCCTGCATGGCGTTCCCTCCACCTCCTGCCAAATTCGCACATTGAAGCCCTAACCCCCAATGTGGCTATATTTGGAGACAGGGACTTTAGGGAGGTAGTTGAGGTTAAATGAGGTTGTAAGGGTGGGGCCCTAATCCAAGAGGACTGGTGTCCTTATCGGAGAGGAAGAGACATCAGAGCTCGCGCTCTATCTCCGTGTGTGCACGCACAGGAAGAGCCTTGTGAGGACGCAGTGAGAATGCAGACGTCTGCAATCCAAGGAGAGCGACCTCACCAGAAACTAATCCTGCCAGCACTTTGATCTTGGACTTCGCCAGCTTCCGGAATTGTGAGAAAATAAATTTCTGGTGCTTAAGCCATCAGTCTGTGGTGTTTTTGTTATGGCAACCAGAGCAGACTAACGCAAGTGACAGAGGGGAAATAAAGTTGCAGATGGAATAAAGGCTGTCAATCACTGACTTTGCGATGGGGAGATTAGCTTGGATTATCCAGGTGGACCCCAATGTATGTAATCATGAGGTCCTTAAAAGTGGAAGGAGGTGGAAGAAAAACAGTCCTGCTGACACCTGGATTTTAACCTCGTGAGACCTGTGTTGAAGCTTTAACATAACAAACTATAAGATAGTAAATTCGTGTTGTTTTAAACCACTAAATTTGTGGTAATTTATTGCAACATCAAGAAAAAAAATCAATGTAGGTATGTTAAAGTATAATGTTAACACTTTTAGATGAATGTTTGGGATATACACACATATTTGGGATTCATTCCCTCCAGAAAGAAAAAGTGATGTGAAGAGCAATGAGATGACAGTGTTTTCTGTCTGTAACCTATGTGAGTTTTGCTGCTAAGAGAACACGGAGTCAGTGGAAACAAAGAGCACACAACTTGCCCTTCCCCTTTGTTTTTCTTTCTTTGCCAAAACCCAAACTCACAATAAGCAAAAATATTAAAGAACCATGTATTAATTTAATTCACTATTTAAATAAAGCAAAACCCAAGGTAACATAATACTGCCTGCCAAGGAACTTTCAAATAACAGCTAATTCTCACCTTTATCAATCATTACTTTTGAGAGAGAAAAAGAGAGGGGTGTGTGTGTGTGTGTGTGTGTGTGTGTGTGGCTTCTTCAGGGATTTTTAGGGATCATCTGTGGTTTCAGGATGCCCAGCCACTGAAGGAAGCTTCCCATTACCAGATTTTAACAAATGGCTTCACCATTCTCTCTGGCTTTTCTATTCCCTCTTGTCAGTAGTCTGTTTTTATTGGTTGCTAAAGAAACCAACCCTTAATTTCCTTCACAGCGAAGACAATATTACCTATGCTGATGTCTGAAAAGGCCTTTCTTAATACTAACTTTCTAAGTACTGATGGTTCCTAATATGTCATCATCTCTGGAAAAATAGAAAGGAAGAAAGGAGAACTCATAGTCAAATGCACACATTCTCCTTTTCTTGATTGAAAGGAAGTGATTTTCTTCCTCCAGCCTCTCTGTTCTTTAGTCCTCTGTGCTATTTTTGATTTGTGTCAATTACTTGCATTTACTCTTTAAACGCCTTCCCTAATAGCTCGAGCGCTCCTGCAGCTTTAGATAGTAGTGCTTTTTAAATTCCCCTTTTCGCAGAACACGCATTTGGAAGAACTTTAAAAGAAAATATCAGTATTTAAAATTGAGACTTATGATCTTGTAGGCAGAGGTAAATATTGTAGTTAGGCTCTCTTAAGTATTTTTTAGCAGTGTTAGAACTTTTACCAGTGGTTAGAACTGGTTTGTGCTGCAAACAGTTTTAATGATGGTGTCCCGAAATGCCTTTACTCTGTACTCATGACATATAGAGGGTAGCATAACACAATGATCTACTTCATAATATGCCTTCCCCTAATTTTTACATCACATTTATTTCAATTTTGAGATAGAATTTGGCTGAAGAATTTAAGATTTTCTTATGGTTTTGAGTTGTTTAAATGTTGATACATGCATTTCCAAACATGATCTCATTGGAGAGTCAGTGTATTTGGCTAACAATTAAATAAGGTTCATAAGCTTTTTTTTTTTTTTTAATGACTCATACGAAAGCCAAGTCAAAAAAGTAACATTTGTGCACAAAGCTACTTGACTTGCTTTCATTGGTTTGTCTTTTGTGATAACAGGCAGATAATTTCATTTTGTTCTGTCTCTTTCTGTGTTTGGGCAAATGAGCACGTCATTGACACTTAATCGTGTGAATGTTTAGATTTTTATTTTCCGACATCAGCCATTCATGAAAACCACCTGGGTTTTCCAAAACCTATATTTATGGCTTTGCCCTATTATGATTTTGCCTTATTCATCTACTAAATATTTTTTTAAGCACCTTTGTTCACCATTGCATCTCAATGCCTGGAATAGGAACAAGAGTTAACAATAATAGTTCCTAATAATTAGGAACACTAATTATGTGCCAGGCACTGTTACCTATGGCCCTATGATGTAGGCACTATTGTTTTCCCCATTATATAGATGGGCAAGCTAAACCACAGAGTGTCTTACTCAGATAAGACTGCTATAACAAAATACCATAGACTGGGTGGCTTAAACAACAGATATTTATTTCTCATAGTTCTGAAGGCAAGGAGGTCCAAGATCAAGGTGCTGGCAGATTTGGTTCTTGTGAGGGCTGTCTTTCTGGCTTTCAGACAGCCACCTTCTTGCTGTGTTCTCACATGACAGAGAGAGAGAGATAGAGAGAGAGAGACAGAGAAAGAGAGAGAGAGAGAACATGAGCTCTAGTCTCTTCCTCTTCTTGCAAGGATGCTAATCCCATTACGGGGGCCCTGCCTTTATGACCTCATCTGAATCTAACTATATCCTGAAGTCCCACCTCCTAAAACTGTCTCATTGGCAGTTAGGGCTTTAGCCTATGAATTTTGTGGGGATACACACATTCAGTCCACAATGCAGAGGAGGTAATTCACCTAACACCTCATAGCTAGTACGCGGTAGAGTTGGAATTTGAACCCAGGCTTCTCACTCAAGAGTTTGTGTTTTTTAACTACAATTTTCATAAATAGTAAGGGAGTAAGTCACAGATAATTTCCAAATTTCTAAAAGCTGAGTAAAAACTTGACCAAAAAAATATTGCTTGTAGGAAACAAATACTACTTGGAAAGGCATGAAAATGTCTGGCCTGTTTAGGAGTATTCCATATTCATAACCTCCTATTCAGAAAGCAACAACAACAAACAAACAAAAAAACCCACGCCAAGCTTTACTCTGCTATACTGATGTTAAAGGACTTTTGCACACAGTTCTGGAAGTCTGGACAACTGAGCACCACTGACCTGCCATAGGAGAGGTTGTGAGCAGTAAGGAATGTTTGTAGAATGTTTAAGACATGGGTGAAAGACTTGGAAGAAATGCAAATTCTTATTAAATATAATAATTGTTGCTTTTATAACATTGCCCTTTGGAAATCTTTGCTTTCAATGTGCTGTGTACTTCCTGGCCTACCTCTGAGTTTGTAAAGCAGGTAAAAGAGCAGATGTGATTGCTAAGAATATAGCATGACCTCTATGTAAAATTTATAGGTTGTCACACACAGTGCTGAAGCTTTTGATCAGGATCTTTGAAAATATTGCGTGCATACACTTCAAGTAAAAGATCATCCTAATTATTTTATGGTTATGCTTTACATGAAACATCTTTGTAAGTAATCAGATAATCTTTAATGAGCTTTGATTTACAATACTGGCTTAAATTTGAAAATCTAAATGATTTTCCTAATAGGAACTGTGGTCGATCTAAGCATGAGATTTTCAGTTCATGCCATTCGAAGGTGTGACTAAAAAGGAGGAGGATGGAAAACAACATTTATCATTGAGTGCTGTCCATGTGCCAAGCTCTCTGTGTACGGGCTTTACCTTCACCATTGTATTTAATCTTCAAAGCAGCCCTACAAGGCAAGTATGTGTGTTTTATAGATGGGAAAAACTAAGGTTCAGAAAGTTTACATAACTACACATCTGGTAAGAGCTAACTGAGATCCACTTCCTGATCTGTCTTTCCTCACAGTTCTTGCTACAACTCCACTGAGCTGACTCACAGCCTGGGAGTCAGTGAAGGCTTCCCAGAGGCAGCAGTGTTTGTGCTGAGCTCTGAAACTGGAGTAGGAGGACTTCAGGTGAATGAAGAGAGCAAGGGCATTTCAGGCAAAGGGAAGGAAGTACAACCGAGCATGGCGTGCCCTGCGAACTAAAGATAGCTCTCCAGGGCAAGACCACGTGTTTCACTAGGCTCGAAGGAGATCCAGTTGCAAAGGGCCACCAATACTGGGAATGCCGGGTGTTGCCATACAACCTTAGAAACTGGAAGGCCAGATCTCCAAATTCTCATTGATCAGAGGAAATAAGGATGGGGTACTTAAAAGTTTTTTCCAGAGATGGCCTCTTAACTTCCAGCTAACTTTTCATCTCTGACTCCTCACAGCCAACATTCCTCAATGTTATTGACATAGTCCATTTGGCCCAGAGAATGGAAAAGATGCTAGGCTTTTTGCTTTCTAGAGGCTGGCACAAATTTGGTGTGCATCGAAATCTATCTCCCTTAACCAAGGTGTAGAAAAACATGCTCTAACGAGTTTGAATCCATTTGTCTTTCACCCAGGCAAGATCCTTGAGAACAGAGACTACAAGTTTTCCCATTATTATTGAATCACTAGTGCTCAGCATATAGCAGTTTCTTAACTCTTTTTATTAAATAAACACATAAATAAGTTTTGAAAACATCTATTAAATTCCTACAAAAAAGCTTGGTCTCTTTATACATCTGAAAAAAATCTTTTCTGACACATTAATATATTAAGAAACCTTTTTCTTTTATGGCTTACAAATTTGCTCTTCAAGGAACTGGGGCAGAGAATATTCCAAGGAAGGTACACATATCAGAAAAATCTTTGTTAATTGAGAACAGTAGCATGTAATTTTATCAGACAATATTTTATTTAATTTTTTTAAACATTGCTGTAAAGAGATGTCACCAAAGCTGTGCTGTTTTAGGTTGGTATAATACTTGTTTTTATCCTCTTTTTATTGATTTGTAAGTATTACATATATTTTAATTAGTGATGATTTTGCAAACAGTCTGAGGCTCTTAGAAAAGTATTCATTTTTGCTCATGAGAAATGGAAAATGTGTTGGAGTTTTCAAGTTGCATTTCAAATATCTTAAAAATATGTATAGTGAATTCAACTGTATGCTTTCATCATTTTAAGAATAATTTATCCCAAATTTCTTTCTTAGCACATGGTATCATTCTTTACAAAATGACTGAGTTTTTAAAATAACTTTTATTTAGTCAATAAAGTATGTACAAGTTAGAAGCTATGTTAGAGAGCCTGGAAATTCTTAGATGGAAATTCCATTTTTCCATAATTTCATGGCTTTTTAAAATGTCACCATTGTATAGAGTCTTCACAGCAGCTAGTGGTGGTATAACATTAATTTTATTTGCCTAGGGCAGGGTAGTAACTGGACAATGTACATATGTGACAGAGTAAGAAGGACTAGGTTACTATGTAATAGTTGCTGGCAGTAGTAGCCAAGACATTGCATTGGATTATTTTAGGAAGGTGGAGGAAGTTTGAAGAAAATGATCAGAATGATAGGACTAAAAGTTCAGTGAGGTGTGGTTAGTGGAACTAGAAATATTTAACTTGGAGAGGATAGGAAGTTATAACTCTCCAAATATATGGAGAGCTAAAAAGCAAAAGAGAAATTAAGAAATTGTTTGCATGGTCCTGTGGCCCTCAATGGAAGGTATAAGGAGCCCTTTGCCTCAGAATAAGGAGAATTTCACAAAGATGTTCAAAGATACGATGGGAATTATTTTTCAAGATGGCATGACAGAGAACATACATATATCTCAATTCTACTCCCAAATCTCATAGATATGTCAGTAAAAAGAGAACAAAGAGTGATAATTAAAGACATTACCAGGTACAGGAGAAGGGCTACCAGAGAAGTAAGGATATAGATAAATTTCCTGAAAGTGGAAAATACTTGGAATTGTATTAACAGATTAAATCACATTCACAGGAGAAGGCTGCAGTAGGGGCTGGAATGATTTTTCCTGGCAGCAGACCCAGAGAGAGGCTCAACACTTGGAGTATGAGAGGGGAGCTGGAAAGAACTCAACTGTGGAATGACTATGTGAGTCATAGTCCACATTCTCCTTCCCTGCATCACATGCTCTGGCTAAAACCAGGGGACTAATCTTTAAAATAATTGAATAGTCTTTATGAGAAGGAGCCTAGTGGAGGTGATGCCTCATCTCAATAATATTCTTGCCATTTTTGTTGGAAGTGGGAGAGGTAGGTAGAGATGGGGCATCCTACTTCCTCCTCTTGCACCACAAGGTCTGAACAAAGGCTGCCAGTGACAGCCCACCGTATAGCCAGAGCGGGATACCTGGGCAAGGCAGAGCTTCCTGTATTGAACAAGCTGGTCTATCTCACTTGCAAGCATGAATCAATCGCCAAGGAATATAAAAATCTGAGGAAAAATAAAGATGAAAAAGTAGGTTGAGAGAAATATACTGACCTTGGAGAAAATAGATAATCCAGGAAATAGAAAATATCTTTAAAGTAATTCTGTTTAGTATCCTCATAGAAGAAAAATTCAAGAAGAAGCATTTGTAGAGCAAAAATAGTTGCTAAAATCAGGCAAGAGAAAGAAATAAAGGGCACCCAAATTGGAAAAGAGGAAGTCAAACTATCTGTTTGCTGATGATGTGACCTTATACCTAGAAAACCCTACAGACTCCTCCAAAAGACTCTTAGAATTGATGAATTCAGTAAACTCTCAGGTTACAAAAGCAATGTACACAAATTAGTAGTATTTCTATACATTAATAACAACCAAGTTGAGAATCAGATCAAGAACTCAATTCCATTTAAGATCGCTACAATAATAATAATAATAATAATCTTAGAAAATACTTAACCAAGGAGTTTAAAGATCTCTACAAGGAGAACTACAAAACAGTGATGAAAGAAATTGTAGATGACACAAACGAATGAAAAGCATTTCATGCTCATGGATTAGAAGAATCAATATTGTTAAAATGTCCATGCTGCCCAGAGTAATCTACAGATTCAATGCAATTCCTAACAAAATACTAATGTCATTTTTCACAGAATTAGAAAAGACAATTCTAAAATTCATATGGAACCAAAAAAGAGCACAAGTAGCCAAAGCAATAAAAAGGACAAATCTGGAGGGATCATATTACCCAACTTCAAATTATACTACAAAGTGGTAGTAACCAAAACAGCATGGTATAAAAGTAGACACATAGACCAATGGAACAAAATAGAGAACCCAGAAATAAATCCAGATACCTTGAACCAACTCATCTTTGACAAAGCAGACTAAAATATATGCTAGGGAAAGTACACATTATTCAATAAATGGTGCTGGGAAAATTGGATAGCCTCATGCAAAAGAATGAAACTGGATCCTTGTGTCTTACCATACACAAAAATTAACTCAAGATGGACTAAAGACTTAGATGTAAGACCTGAAGCTATAAAAATAGTAGAAAAGAACCTAGGAAAAACTATCCTTGACATTGGCCTAGGTAAAGAACTTATAACTAAGACCCCCAAAGCAAGTACAATAAGAACAAAAATAAATAAGTGGGATTTAATTAAACTAAAGTCTTCTGCACAGCAAAAGAAATCATCAACAGAATAAGTAGACAATCTATGGGAGAAAATATTTACAAGTTATGTATCTGATAAAGGAATAGTATCCAGTATCTATAAGGAACTGAAACAAATCAGCAAGAGAAAAACAAATGACCCCATTAAAAAGTGGACAGAAGATATGAACAGACATTTTTCAAAAGAAGAGAAACAAATGGCCAACAAACATAGGAAAAATGCTCAATATCACTAATCACCAGGGAAATGCAAAAATGCAAACTAAAACCACAAAGAGATACCACCTTACCCCTGTCAGAATGACGATTTCTAAAAAGCCAAAAAAACCCAAAAAACCAAACAATAGATGCCAGCATGGATGCAGTGAAAAGGAAACACTTATACACTGTTGGTGGGAATGCAAATTAGTACAACCTCTATGAAAAACAATATGGAGATTTCTCAAAGAACTAAAAGTAGATCTACCATTTGATCCAGCAATCCCACTACTGGGCATCTACCCAAAGGGAAAGAAGTCATTTTATAAAAAAGACACCTGCACTCTTGTGTTTATAGCAGCACAATTCACAATTTCAAAGATATGGAACCAACTTAAGTGCCTATCAACTGATGAGTGGATAAAGAAAATGTGGGGTGTGTGTGTGTGTGTGTGTGTGTGTGTGTGTGTGTGTGTATACTCAGCCATGAAAAAGAATGAAATAATGTCTTTTGCAGCAACTTGGGTGGAACTGGAGGCCATTATTCTAAGTGAAGTAACCCTGGAACAAAAAAGCAACTGCCACATATTGTCACTTATAAGTGAGAGCTAAGCAATGAGTATGCAGGGTCATACAGAGTGATTTAATGGACATTGGAGACTCAGAAGGGGAAGAGTGACAGGGGGATGTGGGATGGAAAATTACCTATTGGGTACAGTGTCCACTATTCAGGTGATGGGTACACTAAAAGCCTAGACTTCACCACTATACATCCATGAAACAAAAAACCATTTGTACCCCCTAAATCTATTAAAATAAAATAAAAATGGTTTCTTAAAAAAAAAAAAAAAGGAACAATCCAAACCAATAAGATTTCTTAAAATGAAAAAGTACTTGCCAAAGTTAAAAATTCAAGGGAAGGCATGGGAGAAAAAATTAAAGAACTCTCTCTAAATGTAGTGCAAAAAGGTAAAGGGATGGAAAATATGGGAGAAAAATTGAGATTAGAGCATGTTCCAAAAGTTCTAACATCAAAAGGATGCTCAGAATGAGACAAAACAGAGAAGAACAGGAGAGAATTTTCCATATGTGAGGAAATAGGACTTCAGACTGTGAGAGCCCAGAGAATGCAAAATAGGATGAATGAAACCTATCACAAGACACATTCTTGTGACATTTTAAATACTGAGAATAAAAGGAAGATTCTAAAAGCTAAAAGAACAGACCACTCAAAAAGAAATAATCCTATCGGCATTAGATAGATCATCAACAACTGTAGATCTAAGGAAAAGAAAGTAAGAAGCATGTCTCAAAATGTTGAAATGAAATGTTTTTGAACCTAAAATTCTCTACCTAGCCAAACTATCAATCAAGAGTGAGGCATTTTCAAACATGCGAGAATGCAGAACATTTACCACCCACAGACTATTTCTGAAAGAATTACTTAAGCAAAACAAAAAAGAATCCAAGTAAGAGGAAGTCATAGGCTCCAAAAAATAGCAGATCTTGTAATGAAATGTAATTCCAAGATGTAATGAAATGTAATTCCAAGGTGACAACCTTGAGGCAGGCCTAGAAAGCCATCAGTCCAAATTAGAACCAGAAGTCAGAGGCTCTGTGAAGAATCTCTTTCTGGAGGACATGAATTTCTTTTACAAGTTGAATGACTAAGAAGCTGAGTGATCTTGTGACAAGGCAAAGGCATGGTAGGTCATAATGGTATGGTGCCATCCCAACCCTCTCCAAATTTAAAGTAATTTTCTTCTTCCAATAGCAAAAGTATATTGACAAGAGTAGCATCTCCTCTATAGGTTCAATGGCATGACTGTATTTGGTTCTGCATTGAACAATATTTCCCTACAAATATGGTGAATACTATTTTTTAGTTTTTAATTTTAAAAATCAATTTATAGATAATGCATCTAAAATTAATTGAATTTATAGAACAAGTATGAAAACAATAGTATGCTGGAAGGGAGGTTTGGAGAGAGGGGAAGAGGGATGGAAGAAAGTGTAATGATGTTGAATTTCTTCATCAAAAATTAAGGGAATTAGATATTATGCCTACATTTCAGGGGTCAAGATAGGGTTGGTTTTGTTTTTTTTCAGACAGAGTCTCACTCTGTTGCCCTGGCCAGAGTGAGTGCTGTGGCATTAGCCTAGCTCACAGCAACCTCAAACTCCTGGGCTCAAGCAATCCTCCTGCCTCAGCCTCCTGAGTAGCTGGGACTACAGGCATGCGCCACCATGCCTGGCTAATTTTTTTCTATATATTTTAGTTGTCCAGATAATTTCTTTCTATTTTTTTTAGTAGAGACAGGGTCTCGCTCTTGCTCAGGCTGGTCTCGAACTCCTGAGCTCAAACAATCCGCCCGCCTCTGCCTCCCAGAGTGCTAGGATTACAGGTGTGAGCCACTGCGCCCGGCCTCAAGATAGGGTTTTAAGCATATTATTTAAAATTTGTTAATTATAGTGACATACCAAGGCAGTGTAGCGTAGTTGTTAAGAGCACAGATCCTGGAGCCGGAACAGGTAGGTTTGAATTTTGAATTTTTGCTCCACATTTTGACTTGGGAAAACTGCTTATCTATGCCTTGGTTTTCTTATCACAAAATGAGAATAAATAGTTATTCATTCTCAGAATAATAAGTTATTCTGAAAATAAAAAGGGTTGATATATATAAAGTGCTCAAAACAATGGCACACAAAAAGTGTTACATGACTGTCAATGATGATGAAGAAAAATGACAAAAGAATTAAACAGTAAAATTTCAATTTGGAGAAAAGGGAACCCTGTACACTTGGTGGGAATGTAAATTGGTACATCAATTACAGGAAACAGTATGGAGGTTCCTCAAAACATGAAAAATAGAACTACCATATGATCCATTTCCAAAGAAAATGAAATCAGTATGTCAAAGAGATATCTGCACTCCCTTGTTCATTTTAGCACTATTCACATTAGCCAAGATACGGAATCATCTTAAGTGTCCATAAGTGGATGAATGGATAAAGAAAATGTGGTCTATATACACAATGGAATACCATTCAGCCTTTAAAAAAGAAAAACCTGGCATTTGGGACAACATAGATGAACCTGGAGGATATCATGTT